>JANIHZ010000007.1:27944335-27957486 GCA_027478365.1 Erythroxylum rufum | reverse complement strand
TGATAAGTTGTGAATTTTGAAATTATGTGACATGGATTTCGATTTGAACTTTACAAGGGAAATAAATATTTCAATGGTTTTTGCTTGTTTTCGATTATAAACTTATTATCCACGAGCTTTGAAGCTCACCCCCCTTTTATTCCCATCTCCAGGTGATGAGGAAGAGATCGGATAAAAGAAATTCAAGGCAATTGTTTGATTATACATAAGTTATATTTTTAAGTTGGATTGATGTAAAAATAAGACTTTTAGGCATATGTTGAGAATCATGGGATTTTGTATCTTTTGTTGTATTTCGGATTTTGATATTGATGGCGTATTGTGGCATGAGATGCCAATAAAGTTTGTAAACATTTATCTTATGACGTTAATGAAATATGGATTTGTGTATGGATTTGAAATGTGAATTGTGTATGGAGGATATGAGTTGAGTTGATGAACCTTGAATATGAATTGTTCTTATGTATATATATATAAGTGAATTATGGAAAAGAAAGATAGGATTTGTGGTGAATGATAAGATGTTATTGAATATAAGGAGACATATGAATTGAGGTGGAGTGTTGGATGAATTCTAATGGGAAGTTGAATTGTTTTGAATGATGTTGTAATAGGGAAAGTGAAGTTGGGATAAATTGTAAGATTTCATGAGGGTAAAATGTGTATGCTGATTTCCAAGGGAAACCTGTATTGATCTGGGTAGAATTAGCCAAAGTTTCCTTCATAAAAGTTGTAGCTCATCTTTATATATTTCCAACGCTATAAAGTATCCAATTTTTGGATTTCGAAATTGAGAGATATGGTCATTACAAGTTAGGATGTCGTATAGGATGTTTCACCCGAAGGTTACACTTACTCAGCCTGTCCGTATTAGTTCACACGGTTTGTGTTTGGACCCTCGAAACGACAGAATTTCATTTTGGGGTCTTCAAGAAAGTTGTATCCTTAGAAGTCTCCTTTCAAACCGTCTAAAAACAAAGTTAATCCAACCTCCTTAGTGAGAGTTATAGCCTTTGCGCCAAGGCATGTACAATGTGAATTTGGATATGAACATGTTGAATTCGTTTAGTCATAACGTCTTCATCTGACCTCTGATTGAAGTGATTCTTGAAGCGATAGATTCCTAACAAATTTCCCTACCTTCCCAAGAAAATTGGTATCTTTTGGAGTTGTTTTAAAAAATGTTTGATTGATAGAAAGTAAGGGGTCAATTGGGAGAGCATGATTAGGTCATGAATATACTTTGAATTTTTAAGCACATCTTGAGCTATAGAACTCCGATTTAGTTGGTTCTTGTTCCAAAATAGACTAGAGTTTAAGAGCTACAATTTTTGAAGAAGTAAATTGTGATTATTATGATTCTGCTGTGTGAGCTTATCCTTTTTGGTTTGAGATGTTATAAGAATGATGATAAATCGATGGTGATTAAGAAGAATACAAGGAACCGCACTCAAGTAGTATGTTATGGTATTCACAAGAGTTGGATTCCAGAATCAAGCAGGATCCAACAGGACTTAAGGCATTGTTTGGCAAGTGATATTAGTCACTTGCCACATGTTCAATTCCTAAAGCATTAGACTAGGTTCTTTCATTTAGTTAGTCTAATCAAATCCGATTCCTACTCTAATTGTCTCCCAATTTTAATTGAGACTTGTCAATAAATCCCAAAGTCATTTATCAAATTTTCCATTGAGAAATAAATAGTAAATTCTACTACCATTTATCAGTTGTCTTGCCACTTGGCATTTTTTCTAGCCCAAAAATTACCTAAAAATTAAGGAATTTTCCTAAATTTCACCACAAATTCTAAATCCCTAAATATACCCTCCAATTTGATTTTCAACACATAAAAAGGAAAATTCCCAATATAAACACATTTCATTTCAATTATACCCGGAATGTCAATGAATGCATGTACAGTCATATTAATATGTGCAAAAATTCAAATTCGTATGTGTGTATGCTGGCAATATGCATGAGCATGAAAAATGCTATTTTCTTAATCTCTCATTAATCTCACATGTACCGTATTTTAGGGTTTTGGTCTTTGGTATGGGAACGAGATGTTACATTTCTCTCCCTTAATAAATTTCTCCCTCGAAATCATTATCTGATTGATCAATAAGGCAGGGGTATTGTTTCCCCATATGCTCCTTCGTTTCCCATATAACCTCATCACTCGAATACTTTCATCCAAATGACCACAGTCGACAGACTCACTAGGTCTTTCGATCACTTATTTTGTCACTCACTATCTTAACTAGTTCCTTAATACCTCAGATTATTCAAAATTTTCACTTTGTAAACTGTTAATACATCTCTGTCAAATCATATCATTATGTCTTAACATACTCACACATCATACATTAAAATCCCGAGACATCTTTACCAATAATACGACTCATAAATCCATGGTCCTATTCTCATAATAGTTTCATATGGACCAACTTATGTCAAACTTAGTTTTTCCTCTTTTTTTTCGTATTACGCCTCATACAATATTCTAATGATATCACTATGATAATGATTGATATGCTTAAAGTCACTTAAAACTATATGTTGATCTCATGTTCCTATGAACTCCAAAATATAAGCTTTAAGCATATCTCTAACAGTTTATACATGTAATCACTTACTTCTACATCCTTAGCCATCAAATGCTATTTCGGTGTATTCCTAAGGAGGTATATCATAGGTTGCTATTTAGGTTCCTCTAACAATCTCTTTACTTAATCATCTTTATCGGGTACACATACTTCTTGTTTCAATCACAAAATATCATTCCTCCAATTCAAACTCAAAAATTCAGATTCATTTTCAATTCCTTTATAAGATTCACAATCCTGAATCCTTAGCTTTTGAGCTTTGCTAATTCTTTCATGTGAAACTGATCTTAAATTTCAATAGCTAATAGTACTTTGAATCGCCTAACATTTAACTAGACATTCTATGCTCTTTATTGTACTAGGTTTGGTAACCTTAAATCTGAATTTGTACTATTCTGTTATAGAATTGTCTGTTCAACGTATCAGATGACACACTACCTTTACCAGTATAGTACTTATTTGTACATTCCTTTCAAACTCAATAATTACCTCAATCTTTACTGATCTGTATATTCATATATATCCAAAATGTTTCTATACCTATACTGTCTCCAAGCTTTCAAAGCAATTTCTATTGCAGCAAATTCTAAATCATATATCAAATAATTAACTCATGAGGCTTAATTCTCTATGTATACAAATTCAGTTTATTTTGCTGCATTAGATCGCATCCTAATCTTTGGTGTGAAACATCGTTGTATACTACATAATCTCCAATTTCCAATGATATTATTATCATCCGTGTTATAATTCCTCAAAATTATCTTTATCTTCAATAGTCCATACGATTTACATGTTTTTCCTCAAGCAATTTTGTCAAAGGGCTAAGATTAGTAGAAACTCTTTAACAGCTTCTAGTAGTATCCAATTCCCAGCTAATTCTAGAAAACTTAGGATCTTATTGAACTTGGCATATAATTGTTTCTACCTTCATGATATGTAAGATTTATCCTCAAGTTTCACAAAATGTTCTCTTTACTTTTCGAATACACTCTAAATATCATCTACGATCATAATCACTAATTGATTCAGTTTTACTTAAATCACTTAAATTTTCAATACCATAATACTATCAGGGCATTGTTAACTCCAAAGATATAACCCAAAACTCTTTGTGCCCATGATTTGTTCTCGTAATTCCTTAAGTGACTAATTCCTCAAATAAGGTAATATTATCTCATGTTATTTTCAGTTTCTCAATTAACTTCTTTCCTCAAAGAATTTTTCTCCATTCATTTAATTTCCTCTTATTTCACATTGACTTATTCAAATGCCTGTTCATTCGTACTAGTTCCTCCACTCATTTCAATCTATTTGAAGTCTTTATTTCTTGTATTGGTAACACATTCATCATATCCAGCTTGTATCTCCTCAATTCATGAATCCACTTGCGTAATTGGATACTTTACATCAAACCAAATGCATACACTCTCGGTTACATATTTTACATCTTATGCTTATGTCTTCATTAGGACTAGGAGTTCAATATTCACTTTTGATTCATTACATATTTATTTCTGATTTGTCCCTTCATTGATCATTCTTAAATTAAACTATCTGATTTGCTTAACCTAATTTGGTGAAATTCTTCTTTGAAAGAAGATTTCTTGCTACTATCAACTATACTATTCACATAAGCTTTATTAATCCACTGTTATCATCATTGTTGATTAGACATTCTTAGTAACCTCAAGGAGATTAATTTCTGTCATAGCTTATGTTATAATAATATCCTTTCTAATAAGGCTTAGTAAAGCCTTAAGCAATTTATTTACTCTAATACCTTGGTATAAATCATCAAGATCATTTCATCTCTTTTCCAAAGATGTATTTTAAGACAATTCACCAATTAATAACTTATATTCAAGATACCTTAATCTCACTTGATTCAGGACAACAATTTTCCTTTTGTATCTGTTCTTGATCGTGGAGACTATGCCACTATCGGGCCCTTTTCTTTTTCACAAAAATTCATCACCCGTAGTAACATCATTAATAACATCAATCTATCCTCTATGGATCACTAATAACACTTTCATGTATTACTCCAATTCATATTAGACTTGAAGCTATGAGAACTACGAGTAATAATATTTAATAAGCCTTAGATTGCTTCCTATATTATGCCACACACATACTACATATGTGCCCAATATTCTCACTTGATATAATAATCCCATTATCAATTATGTACTCATGATAACAAATTAACTTAACCTTGTGGGCTTTTACTTATCTCTTTCTCATTCTTACATAAAATCCTATCTTTTATGCATTGATAACTTTCCCCTTACTACATATCATCTATCCCATATAAAGCCATTCATTTCTATTTCTTTCCCCTATTATTCTTTTCTTTCCTCGTTTCTGTCTCATCTTCCTATTGTCACTCATTTTATCTTTCGTATGTATATACTCCTTTACTTCAGAATTGTAGAGGCATAACTATTATAGAATTCTAGTCTCAATTCCACAAACATATTCTTATACTGAATCATAAACTCGTATTACAATAATCACACAACCATTCTATGTCCAAGTTCAACCTTCCAAGGTTATAGGAAAATTCAATTTCATTCAACTTGGCTCGTACACTTTAATCTCATCATTTATACTCATATCACTATCTTCCTCAAATGATCTACAATAATACAATCACATTAGGTTCACATTCGAGGATATATCAGTATAATATCAACATCATATTCCATACTACATTCACCAATACAATTGTGCTAAATCTTTGTCTGTCATACCCAATCATACACCATTTCTCATTTCTAGGCATTCATAACCTCCACTTTGTCACATTATGACATATCATCACTTTTCCCTTCACAATTTCTGTCAGCTTATACACTTAACACATGCTCAGGCGTGTGACTCATACTCATGCGACTCAAACTAGGGATTAATTGTTACCATCTACTATGACATAACTAGAATGCATGCAACTTGACATATATTTTAGAATGCCCATGCAAGATAGTACTTCTAGGCTCTAATACCACATAAATGTAGCACCTCACTCCCGCACGACCTGAACCCAACATCGACGATGATATCCGAGTCCGTGCCCCGTGAGGGTGGCGTGCTAAAACACTCACACTTAAAATCAGTATAATATTTTTTCTTTTCTTCCTTTCTTTTATTTGAAATCACAAACACACATGCGAAAGTCAATAATCAAATAGGGCCCACTTTCATTCCTAAGCCTTTTCAATCATACAATGAAATTTACCAAATTCCCATATAGCCATTTGGGACTTTTCACAAATACAAAACCTTTAAGTCATTTTGGAGTACAATTTATACAAAAAGTTACGGATTATTCAATTCATTACAAAATTAAAGACATGCAATACAGACGCGAGCTGATCCCGACCTCTATCCTTCACTTGAATGATGTAGGTATACTGCCGTTGGTCTGACGAGGTATTCTTCTGATCTTGAAAAATATTTGCAATTTTTGAGTGAGTTTTGCAAACTCAATGAGTGACCATCATTGATGGCTCACCCAGTCACATAACACATATATCACACATCATACAAAATTCCAATATCACATTCAGTGCACTTAAACATTTATATCATGCATACGCCATTTAGATGGGACTCAAATTCGTTCTTATTGTTGTGACTGAGTGCCTCTCACATATACAGAGTATTGGCCCGTAGGACTCATTCAGAACAGAATACTGGCCCATAGAACTTAGTCAGAACAAAGTACTGGCCCATAGGGCTCAGTCAGAACAGAGTTCATGGAGCATAGCTCTACATGGAAGCACTTCATATAGGCGACTCAAATCACAACTCCTTTTTATTTCATGCATTCATGAGATGGAATGCATCACTTACATTGCATGCAATTATTCAATCACATTCACTTATCATCGGACCGTAGTCCGGCATTCAACATATAGTTGAGCATTCACTTATCATCTTGCTTACAATGCACATTCTGAAAACACTTAGTTCATCTTATTCACATACAATGAGCACTTCAATAATTCAGATCAATCAACACAATCATTGGACCTTCTGTCCGGAATCCAAACACAATCAATCACATTTATATACACATTCATCATACAGAGCTCAATGTATACAAAATTCAAATAAAGCAAAAAATAAAGTGAGAGCATCTAGGTCTACTCACAGTACGCTCCAAAATAGTATTTCCCAACTCTAGAATGCCTGTATGAGGACACTTGACCTGCACAGCCCATTTATGCAAAATACTCATTTTACACTCATCAATAAATGCACACGGATAATAAATGGACTATGTACAATGCATGCTTAATGACAATCCCGGGCATATGTTCTATATCACATATTAAGCTCATTCCCATTTCATAATTCATGTCTGTCTAATTTCACTTAGACTTACATTTCATTTGTACATGATCATTCTAAATGCTCCTTTCAATCTTTGCTCTTTTTATAAGTCTAGCTTACTCATAAGCTTACACTTCAAGAATACTTGGTTACTCTAAATCATAACTCAATTTCTCATCATCTCTGTTCTAATCTCACATGATCTCATAATATCCAATTCCCGTTCATAGCTTAGCAATTTAAACATATGTACACATTTAGGCACATTGCCCATTTACACAATAACCATAAATATGTTTCCCACCTAGTTGGCTTGCAAAACTTCAAGTAAAAATTGTCTTTCCTTTTGTCTTTGGGTAGGATTCTCTTGGTTTCCTAAAACAAACCAAGTCTCATTCAATAGAAATCCACTTAAAAATCCCATAATGCAAAATTACTAAAATTGATTCTAGAACATTTAAACCCAAACATTTTCTAAACTCCATAAGCTAGAATCATTCCAAAAATCCAAAAGAGTCAAAAAGATCTTACCTTGATTCATCACCAAAAAGGGATTTTTAGCTCAAATGGAAGTTCTTTTCTCCTCTTGAACAACTTCAAAATCTTTCTTGAAGACTAAGGAGAGTTAAACCTTAGCTCAACTCTCATCTTTTCTCTCAACCACCAACTCTCTTTCTCTTTCTTACTTATTTTCATAAGTCACTATTGCTTATCCTCCTATTCACGTTTTCCTTCTTCATATATAAGCAAGACAACACTTTTTCTTCAAATTATGCCCTTAATGAATGAGAATTGTCCAATTTGCCCTTCCATTTATGCCATATGTCATTTATACTTAAGTGTCTTGCCAATAGTACCCTTGAACAATCTAACCAAACACTTTCTCCCAAAAACATATCCCCCATTTTCGTAAGTTTCTAATGCCACCGAAATCATTTCATTTGGTTCAATGGTTCAAAAGATATACTTCAAACATTTTTGGACTGCTCTTGTCTAAAACAGTATACTATACACAACTTCAATCTGAATTTTAAACATCTTAGAGACTGAATTAGATTCCAAGTTCTACATACCATTTGTAGCTCCATGTCTCTAGTTTACCACAAAACAAACACCATCTCATTTAGATCAAGAACTCTCTAGAAATCATCAAAATACTGAAGTATATTCAGCAAGATAACACCAGTTCATATTATTGAAGAACACACTCACTGTACCCGTCCCACTCTTTTCATTCAATCTTTTTCCATTCATTTTAGATAGCTATGATTCTAGGGGAGATGTAGATCACTGTCTTAAGAATCTAATGGTTCAAGAATCAGATCATTTGGATGTCTAGAGAAGAAGTTATGGCCAAAAGAATCGAACATGTTCATGTCCTTACTCATACTGTATATGCCTTGGCATAATTGCCATAACTCTTAATAACGATGTTGGATTGACTTCGTTTTTGACCATTAGAAAGAGGACTTCTAGATCTACAACTTTCATGAAGACCTCAAAGGACAATTCTATCGTCTGGCTTCGTATCATCTCACTTTTGCATCATCTCACTTTCCTTTTGTCTTAGTTCTATCGTCTCATTTCCATCCTCTCACTTTCTATCGTCTCACTTCCATCATCTCACTTTCTATCATCTCACTTCCATCATCTCATTTCCATTGCCTCACTTTTTATCGTCTCACTTCCATCGTCTCACTTTCTATCGCCTCATTTTCTTCCGTCTCACTTTTGCGTCTCACTTCTTCCGTCTCACTTTTGCGTCTCATACGAAATTTGATGTCTTCATACGAAATGTATCCATATATCTCTAGTTTAATCCAAATTAAGAATCATCTCGTTTGGATGACTAGAAAAACGTTGTGGCTAAAAGACTGAAGCATACTCAGTCAACATTTTCTAGATCACTACCAATCTCGTTTCTAAATCTTTCCTTATCACAACTCATACCAAAATCGCTCTTTCTACTCCTTCTACTCCTCATTTTCAATAAAATCACATTTAATATCAATTATACCCGGAAGTTGTCAATGAATGCATATACCACTTTTTATGCAAAAACATTCCGCATTTATGTGCATATATGCTAATATGATGTATGAGCAAGAAAATGCATTGTCTTACTTTCTCTTTCAGCTCACATGTACTGAAATTTTGGGTCCTAACCCTTAATATGGGGATGGGATGTTACAAGGTTACAAGTTTATTTATCTTTAATGAATCCTTTATTTTAGTTTGTGTGCATAACTAAGATTAATTGAAATAGTTATAGTTCCTTGTGCTATCAATACTTTAGATTCCATTTTTATTTAGCTATATACGATTGACTTTTTGCACTTTAAAATTTAGAGTAGATCAAGTTTTTTCATTGTTATAAAGGTACTATGATTAATATTTTTTCTATTCTAAGTTTGTCTTTGCATTTTTTTATTTCCCTTTATTTTTGATATCCTTTTCTAGGTTTAAGTAGTTGATATGAGATAGAAGATATAAAAGTGATAACTTAGAGTCCTTAATTCATTTTAATTCTAAAATTAAACTAAAATGCAGAAGAAACTAAGTGATAAATAGAGAAGACATGATTGTATAATAAGAAAATTTAGTTGTTGATATAGATTAGTAGCAATAAAGGATGCATATGGCGAAATCTAATTGACAATAATTCATATCAGTCCCTCATATATAAAACCTATCCATTTTTTTTAAGAAAGTAATAGACGTTGATTCTCTTCTATAACTTATATTCCCATTCTTATAACCATATTTCGAGTGATCATACAAAATTTAGTTATGGATAGGATAATCAACAAAATTACTTCCTTGATAGTATGCAAGATACACAACAATTCCCGTATATGCCAAAAGTTTCTTATCAAGACACAGGTACATCTCTGAAAGACTTGCTTAATATTATAATTGTTAAAAATAGTCAACTTCAACAGGGTATTCAACAGAGTGTATAGTAGTTCCAGGAGGATATGATGCAATTACGCCAAGATACAATATCTAAACTCTAGTACATGGTAAGCCAGATGGGTCAGATGACGAAAACTTTTGACCTCCTAGCATCACAAAGAGAAGAGGAGCAACCATATCAACCCGAGGTGAACCCAAGGGATATTAGTGCAGAGACCTTACATAATGAAAAGGAGCTTGAGAATCTTAAGAGAACCACTTAAGGAATTGCTTGTGTCGAAGAAATGGAGGAGGAGCTTAAAGGAGAAAAAGACATATCATTTAGCTCAGAGGTAAATGTAGAGTCCCTTATTATTATTAATATGAGCCCTTCACCTTTATATAGCAGATTGGAGAAATTAAATGAGGACGAAAAAGGTCAAGAGACATTCGATATATTCCAAGAGTGCAGGGACTCAGTAGAGATTGAGATTATGAAGATAGGGAATATGCTAAAAATGAGAGGTCATCGACTTAGGCCCTATCCTGAACAATTGATAACCTGTCGCTTACCAAATAATAAATTCCTAACTACCAAACTATGTAGCAAATGGTGAGCTAGGGTTGAACCACAGAGAGCTAGGATGCTAATGCTATTTCAAATGTTGTAAATAGAAGAAAACAAAACACCCTGAAATGATGAAAACGAAATAGTTAAGATGTAATGAACGTAAACAAAAAGATAAACACAAAGCAAATTGAGAAAATACTAATAACAATGGTAAAGAAGTGGGTTGGAGATATCATCGGGGTTCTGGGATGTTCATTTATCCTTAAATCTAAATAAACGCTACTCTCATCATAGAGTTAGCCTATGGACTTGATTAAGCTCTCGAGCCCTTAATTTCCTTGAAATAGGCAAAACTAATAAGCTCTAGAAATGCCCCGATCTCCACTATAACCTAGAATTGGCTCTCTAAGTTCAATAGCGAAGACATATTAGGTACTAAGAAACAATTAACTTAGGCCACCTACTTATAAGCTCGGAAGGTGTAACCTAAAGGTATGGGATCCTAGATTAGTTGATTAAGTATCCTGATAAATTCAACTAACCTATTGTTACTTTCAGGAATCACTATAGACTATTACATATCACGCGCTCAACCCTAGCCTTTAGATTAGAAAATTACCTAAAGGTTGATCAAACCTATAAGCAACTCCTAATTCATGACATTTATCCTAAATCCCAAACCAACCTAGACCTTCAAGCACCACTTCAAAACAAGTTCAACTCCATTCTCATAATTTCCATCCCTTCACACTTATGATATCTCTAAACCCCTAAGTAATTTAGCCACACATGTTCATATTAAACACAATAGACATTAAATAAACAAAACCCATACTTAATTAAATAAAACCAGGGCTGGAAATTATAAACAACGTAATAAAAACTAAAATTTAACACTAAGTTAATAGAAATCAAAACTCTTTATACTAACAAGTAACTAATCATAACTTATATTACAAAATCTAAACTAATTGCATCAAAATAAAAATTCTAGCACACATAACTTGCACAAAAACTCAAATTAATTGAACATGACTCTAAGAACATGCATAAATCCTAACTATTAAACCCAAATTCATCAAAAGCATCACAAATAAGCAAAAACCCATAACATAAATCATTTAACATTCAAATATCCAACAAATTCAGATCTAAAAAAGCACATGAATAAACTCAAACAACCAAGATTAAATCTAAAAAATTGGAGGAATAAACATCAATTAATATAACATAAGGGTTCCTTACAAAATTCATAAAGTTCAACTATAAAATCCATCAAACATCCATTCTAACATTTTATAACAAGTAAAAGTGAGTTCCCTTGTTGCTGATGATGGCTCGTGGGACTCCAAACCTGGAGAAAATGGTAGATTTTAAGAAATCTGCAACCACTCGAGAATCATCAATTCGGGTGGCTTTTGCTTCCACCCATTTCAACACATAATCAATTGCAAGAAAAATATATTGAAATCCAAAAGAGGAGAGAAAGGGAACCATGAAGTCTATGCCCCAAACATAAAAAATTTGACAAATTAAGATGGGGGTTTGAGGCCATATCCCCACAAGAACTTAACATACATGTGTGCTGACAGTTGTCACAAGTCCTACAGAAATCATATGTATCTTGAAATAGAGATGGTCAGTAAAACCTACACTCTAGAATTTTGCGAGCTGTCCGCTTTGGGCCAAAATGACCTCTACATGCATAAGAGTGATAAAATGTCAAAATAGAAAGAAATTAATTGTCAGGTATGCATCGTCTGATGACTTAATCTGCACAAAATTGCCACAGGTAAGGATCATCCTTTATATAAAACTCTGCTTGGCTCTTCATCCTCTCCTTCTGTGCCTTCGTGAAATTTATAGGAAATTGATGAGAAACTAAGAAATTGACTATATCAGTGTACCAAGGAGTTGTCAATTGCACTGCATGTAGCTGCTCATCCAGAAAATCATCATTGATAGGTCTCGTTCTGCTACTCTATTCTTCGCGCCTCTCTTATCTTTTATCTCCACATCGAACTCCTAAAGTAGGACTATCCAATGGATGAGCCTCGGCTTTTCTTCCTTCTTTACCATTAGGTACTTCAAAGCTACATGATCAAAATAAACAGTAATCTTAGTACCTAATAAATAAGACCTAAACTTATCCAAAGAAAACACTACTACAAGAAGCTTTTTTTTCTGTGGTGGTGTAATTTGCTTTGGAGTCATTCAAGGTCTTCGAGCTATAATAAATAGCATGAGGGATCCGCCCCACTCACTGACCCAAAACTGCTCCAATGGCATGGTTAGAGGTGTCACACATGAGCTCAAATGGCAGACTCCAATCTGGAGGTTATAAGATGGGTACAGTAACCAACTTCTCCTTTAGAGCATCAAATGTCTTCTTGCACTGCTCATCAAAAACAAACTCTTTGTCCTTCTGAAGCAGCCTACATAATGGTTATGCAACCTTAGAAAAGTCTTGAATGAACTTGCGGTAAAACCCTACATGGCCAAGAAAAGATCGAACTTCTTGCACAGAAGCGGGGTAAGGCAAAGAAGAAACAAGGTCTATCTTGGCTCTATCAACCTCAATACCCTTAGCAAAAACCACATGTCCTAAAACTCTCCCTTGTTGAACCATAAATTGACACTTTTTAGAAATAAGAACAAGGTTAGTTTCAAGACATCGTTTAAGTACAAAAATGAGGTGATCCAGGCATTGTTCAAATGAATCCCCATGCATAGTAAAG
>JANIHZ010000007.1:27858992-27872878 GCA_027478365.1 Erythroxylum rufum | reverse complement strand
ATATAAGTTTTTTTTTACTAATAAATTTTCTATTTGAAAAATATTGTTGTTCCAGCTTTCTTTAATAGAAAAAAAGCTTGCGAAAGGGGGAATAAAACGTGAGTTGTTAATGATTTATGCAAAGCTCTTACGTACATACAACACTCATTAAATTCAAAAGGCACCATTGTATTCTCATTCTTAAATGTTGACTGTTGGAGCAAACCGGTCCAACATGCCGGCTTTTTCATTCTCAGCTTATTGTTTTAAATCAGCAAGTTGACCCATTAAACAGCTTAATGGGTCGGATTACATGATCCGAGAATGAGAGGTAAAGGCGGCTGCAGTTGACTTTTCTCGAGTGAATGTGTTCCACATTTCCAGGGAAGAGTCAGGAAGCGCCTGAGCAATCCCCAATTGCTTTACCTGTCTTTCTTCCGAAACCAACCAAACCCGCCCCTCCCCTGTTATTGCTTTACCTGGCCGTCTGTCTTCCAAAACCAGCCAAGCCCGCCCCTCCCCTGTTATTGCTTTACCTGTCTGTCTGTCTGTCTTCCAAACCCAACCAAACTGGTCTTCTGAAAATCAATAGTTAATGTTCTCCTGTTGCTCTTCTCTTTCACTACCGTACTCCTCTCTTTGATTGATAATAATGGATGTTTTGGTGGGACGCGATGGTTTCATAAATTGGGAGGCTGAATCGTATCCTGAGGCTAAAGACCTCCTGCTTATTCCCCTCGTCGCACTCCTCTTCCCAACACTCAGGCTTTATCTTGACACTTACGTCTTTGAGGTTTTCTATTTTTCCCTTTAATTGACTCCAATTCTTGGCACTTGGTGTTTATGCCATCCTGAGAAAACACTATTTGCGCCTCCATGATGCATGCAGAAAATAGCAAGGAGATCGATGTTTGGAGAAGGATGTGCAACAGTTCACGTTCAGATGCATTCGAGGAGGAAGAAAATCAACAAATTTAAAGAATCAGCTTGGAAATGTGTTTACTTTCTATCAGCAGAACTGTTTGCTCTTACTGTCTCCTACAACGAGCCATGGTTCAAAAATACCAAGTATTTTTGGGTGGGATCAGGAGATCAAACTTGGCCTGACCTCAAAATGAAGTGAGTTCACTACTCATTAACCAAATCAAAATTTCTTGGTATCAATTTAGCTACTCACATTGTTGAATTGCCAGTGCCTCATATTCATTTATTCGTAACCATTCTATATAGCTTGCTCTCCTCCTATAATTTGCACCAATTACTTCGATATTTTCTTATTTAAATGTCTTGCTTCTTTTTGTTCAGGTTGAAGTTGAAGGCATTATACGCTTACGGTGCTGGATTCTACACATACTCCATTTTTGCTCTCTTATTTTGGGAGACAAAGCGCTCAGACTTTGCTGTGTCAATGACTCACCATATGGCATCAATAACTCTAATTGTCCTTTCTTACATATTTAGGTTTGTTTCAACAAAAAAGAAATCATCCATCCATGTTTGATATTACATAAAATAGTCTTGTAAGAGTTGCTAAAACTTTCTCTTTATAGAATATATCCAATTGCTAATGAAAAATTTGCATAAGAAGATGCCAACATTTGGTTCTACTTGTATGGTACGTATGGCAGATTTGGCCGCGTTGGCGCGATGGTTTTGCTGCTTCATGATGGTTGTGACCTTTTCCTAGAAATAGGGAAGATGTCTAAATACAGCGGTTATGAAGGGATTGCAAGTATTTCTTTCGTTCTCCTCATTCTCACTTTTACCATGCTTCGTATCATCTGCTTTCCACTTTTGGTACTGCGGAGCACCAGGTTAGTCATCTTTTACCATGTAAGTTGGAAGTAATTAAGAGAATTCTTAATCATTCAGTTATATATTTTCTTTACTAATTTGCTTCTTTGCCTTTTCCCTTTCCCTTACTAACAGTTACCAAGTTCTGTTGTACTTGGACAAGGAGAAACACGCCTTGCAAGGAGCCATTTGTTATTATGTTTTTAACACACTTTTGTATTGCTTGCTGGTTCTGAATATTTATTGGTGGATCTTGATGATTAAAATGTTGATAGAACAAATTAAAGCAAAAGGCCAAGTTAGCGATGATGTACGATCAGGTAAGCATCGTATTTCTTTGTTAATCATTACCACATGGGCAATTACACTAGTGGTTGAAGTGAAGTACGAGTAACATGAAATAGAACAAGTAAATAAATAGTATATTAGTTAAGAACTGATGAGCACTAAGCCAATAGAAGGCAACTATTATGCTTCTGTTACTTAAAATTAATCCTCGAAATCTTCAAACAATTAACAAATCAAAATTGTCTTTGATTTCACAGATTCTGAAGGTGAAGATGAGGCTGATCATAATGATTGAATGTCAAACTAGACAAACGGATGATATCTTAAACTTATTCAAAAGGGGTTCAAGGGCGTGGCTGTGTAATGAGATTATGGACTCCATATGAAAGAGTATGACATTGTTGTTCCTCATTGTTCTGCACATATTCTGATTCTATTTGGTACAGATTAGACATTATATATATGGAGTTGTCTATATCATGTTAAGGCTGCTGTCATGTGTAGTAGTCGTTATAGAATCAAATGTTGAATTTATCGTATCTCCCACATCGTCTTGATCAGTAAAACAACAAAAAAATTAAGGAGACATGAAAACTTCCCTCAGGGCGCTAATTCTGTAATCTTCAACTAAATTTCCAAAATGGCTCCTGCAGACACACTCAAACTTTAGAAATTATGCCAAGAATGCATTTGATTCAAAGTTGTGAGTACAAGAACTAATCATAGACTATAACTTCTTGGTTTGAGTTGGTAAGCTTAATGACATGTAACATTATGATGATATGACGAGGACAGCATACTTGAGACACAGAACCCTGGTAAGTAATTAGTAGAGATCAAACAACGGTAATGCTGAAATGGATACTCTTCTGGATAGAATGAGATTGATAGCTGCAATCCTGTCCAGAAAGCAAAGATGTATTCCTAAATCCTTAAGTCTCAGATCACGTGCTAGTGGTCATTAAAAACATTTCTGAAAGGGTAAGAAGAAAGTTCCCGTTCAGGTTCAACAATTATCTTGCTAATCATGAGGATTTTCTTGAAGCTGTAAGAAGAGGCAAGGGCAGTTGATTGGCAAGCCGACTGAAAATATAGGCGGTTCATTGGGGGCTTCTATGGTGATCAGAAGGGCTTAAGGCAAGTAGCCAATCGAAAGAGAAAAGGAAACCGGCTGGAGTAACTTCCATATCCTGTGATGCTTGGGCGCCAAAATAACCAACACTGGTTATAAAGCCTATGTATGTATCAAAAAGCTTGAATTGATTAAGAAGGAATCAAACTTTTGAAACTTCCCATTAACTCAGACACAAGGTCTTAAATTTCACAAGCAAAAGATATAATGGAAAATATACAGGAAGCTATTAATGTTCACCCAAGTGAAGAAAAATGGTTGGATCATGAGAAGCAAGCTTTAGAAAACTATACGGAGGCATAAAAGATATATATTCAAGGTTTTTTTTAAAAAAATATAAATGGATAGGCAAAATCTCAACAAAATTAATAACATACTAGACCAGGAGGTCTGATTACTTAAATTAGTAGGATTCCAGTCCAGTTCTACATCTAACATGAAGCAAATGAGATCCTCCATCTCCAATCATTTCACTAATGATATGATCCAAAATTTGGAGTCCCCTTTCTTCCCCTTTCCCTGAGAAAGAAATCGAGCAAGTGATCTTTGAAATGAAAGTGAAAAGTGCTACAGGACTCGATGGATTCAACGAAATTTTTTTTCCAGCAAGCTTGGCTAGAAATTAAAGAGATGGTTTTGGAGGTAGTTCAGGAGACATTCCAATCGGGTAATTCCTTAAATCCATAAACAGATCATTCGTTTTCTCAATCCTAATCTCAAAATCCAAATGCCTTTCACCCAATCTCGTATTGCAACCTTTGTACAAAATAGTGGCTAAACTGCTAGCAAAAAAACAAAAAAAAATCTATAGCTCCATTGAAAGATCCAGCTCAGGTTGCTTTCTTGGGAGGGTGCTACATTGGGGATAATATCCTAAATAGCACAAGAATTATTTAGAGGTTATTCAAAAAAGAATTCACCACAAAAATTGTGCCATCAAAATTAACCTACATAAGGTGTTTGAAACCTTAAGTTGGTCCTTTATTGATTAAACCTTGGAAGCTTTCAACTTTCTATCCAAATTCAAATCTTGGATATGTTAGATATATTAAATAAGTCTCCTAGCCATTACTAGGCTACCGGAGGTTGTTATTTTTCCTTGTTTTTAGTCATTTATTAAATGCACACGTATAATAGCATTCATTTAAGATTCAGTTATACTATGCATTACCTAGGTTCAAAATTCACATACAAGTCATCATGCAGATGTTTTAATCCCATTTGAGAGATATGGTTTCCCCAACTCATCTCAAAAAAAGGTGTACACTCGCTTAACTTCAACAATTCTCGGTACGAGCTCCTTGATTCACAGTTCCCGAGCCTTTATACATAAAAAAAATATACAATATATTTACTACTCAAACATATATGTCATATTTATACCTCATCACATAAGTGTATAAAACACAATATCACTCTCTTTAAGCTATAGGATTCGACCATTAAACTTCTCACATGATTATTTTCTTACTATTCACATTAACTTTTCTTTTGCATTTTTTATGGCATTTAATACCTTTAATCCAATATTTACTCATTTCAAAACATAATTAAGCACATTTTTATCTAAGCACATTATGCTATTATTCATCAATTCAAGCAACAATTCAAGTTTACTTTAAGTAAATATGAAAGCCGCTTTCATTGTATATCATTACGAATCCTTAAATACTAAGTCAAGTTTACTTAGACATTTTATCAAACACCCGCTTTCAATGTATATCATTACCAATCCTTAAATACTAAGCCAAGTTCACTTAGACATTTTATCAAACACCTAATGTGCATGACTTTCAAGTCATATTTTCAAGGCTTTATCATGGTAATTCATGCTCCTATCTTGTTATATAACAAATAATTCTAATCAACAACACATTTTACTACTCCATTCAATCTAATTCCCTTCATTTAAGCCATATTCATCATAATTATACGATTCATCACATTAATCCATTCCTTCTTTCCTATATTTCTTTCCTTTGGAAATATTACCTAAATGGTATTTCTTTCTCGTATTTTAAATACTTTGTACAGTACCCAATAAGTTATTGGGTGTTCTTTAATGGTGTAGGAGTGAAATCTTGATATAATCGAAACACGAAAGTAGCAAATCCAATGCAATAAAAAATATGTATTTGTATAGAATTAAACAAAAGGATTCGTATTGAAACTAGTTAGCATTTCACTAGTAACATTATTGCTATTTACAAAAAAGATGATTGTAAAGTAGATAGTGTATAATTTTCCAAAATAATAATGAAAAAAAAATTTCCCATAAAACGCTGAACAAGAGAGTTCTAAGTGTATACAAGAACATCCAAGGAAAGCATAAGTGTCAAAATTTTACAATAATCCAAAAGACTAGTATGTAATAAAAGCTTATAGTAAGCTTATTAAGTACAAGGTAGCGTTAATTGATTCACCACTTATTTAAGTTGTTGTTGGCTGAACGAATGTTTCTCCTTGTATACAAAGATGTTTACTCTAATTATGCCATGTATAGCTTGTAAAAGGCGTTCTTTGCTGCTAGCGTTATCAATGAAGATCCTTTTGCTTATTTCAAAATCTAAAGATAAACCAAAAAATTATAAAGGTAAGGCTCCCATAAACTGTCCACTTAAAAGACAAGGTCAAAGTATTACTACGAGAGGTCTTATAAATATCATAAGGTGCAAGATATGTTTCTTTTGTAAAAAGAAAGGTTACAGAAAACAAGATTGCATGAAATATAAAGCATTGAAGGAAAAACAAAAACTATCATGTATAAAGGTAAGGCTCCTAGAAACCATCCACTTAAAGGACAAGGTCAGAGTATTATTATGAGAGGTCCTATGAATATCATACGAAGTATGAGATGTTTATTTTGTAAAAAGAAAGGTTACAAAAAACAATTGCATGAAACATAAATATGAACTAATTAAGATATAAATATAGGCGGGATAGACATTAGCACTTGATTTTTTGAATTTATTCTTTATTAAATGAAATATTTTAGTTTGTTGTTAACTTTTCCTAATTATGTCATGTTTAATTAACATTTGCTAGTGTTTTAATTCAATTTCAAATTTCATACATTAGGATAGAGAGATTATTTGCACGAATAGACTACAAAATGAGCAATGAGAGTTACATGAAACTATTAATATAGGGCCACATAAATCTTTTGGGTTACGATCAAACCTGCCATAGGAATTCACAAAGCAAAGTAATGCATTCTTAAAGGTTTTGATTAGAAAGAGATTTTATTCAATTAACTTAAGTATAGGTCAAGGAATGCGAAAGGTTATATGGGAATCCTTACATGAATCTTTCTTATCTACTAATTGTTTTATTATTATTCATTGCTTTAATTTGATAATCTATGTTAGTTTTTTTTCCTTAAAAATCAATCACTAGTTTTAATATATTAGATGATAGGAAGATGGTACTAGTAATTCTAATTCTTGCAAGATCGACACTGAACTCATTAACTATACTATAAAAAATGATTGGTTCACTTTCTTGGATTATTTCATTAGTTATGTTTTGTGTTTCATTTTTCATATCCATATCACACATCAGTCATGGTCCATTCAAAGGAAATATGTAATTATATGATAAATTGAATTTACTTTTATAAAAAATGCATTCTTACATGATGCCTTCAAGAGAAAGGATATATAGAGCAACCACTTAGGTTTGTCACTTAGGAAGAGTATGAGAAAGTTTGACATCTTTGAAAGTCCCTATATGGCCTAAAATAAAGTCCTTGTGCTTAGTTCGGAAATTTTAGTTAAGTAGTGACCATGTTCAGACCATTATACTCACACTCTTTTGTACTTCTCTTATAAATAACAAGAAAAAAAAAACAATAGCAAAAAATGAGGAATTAAGAAGGTTACAAATTAAATAAATGTTACAGCTTGTATGTCAGTTCAAACTAGATGTTCACTTCATAACTTCCCCATTGACACTTTGGTCCCATGAAAATGACATTATAAGTATGTTATAATATCCAAAACGCAATCAAGCATTAATAGACAAGAATTTTTTATGGTTAATTGACAAAATTCTCCTATTAAAATTCAAACACGAGTATAGGTAATCACACTATGGTTTACTTACCTGTATGCAACACCAGCACTACTAAAAGCAATTTTTAACAAAGCGTATAATTAATAATTTCCATCACAAACCTATGTAACTGTTGTTACTGAAATAATGAAATAACACAAATTCAAAATTGGAATGACTTATCTGAAAATGAAAGGCATTGCAAAAAATCACTACCCTAAATCGAAAATTTCCCCTTTACGGTGCAGCAGGACAACGGGATCTGACCTCATGGTTAATGTCTCCTCTACCAACTTTGGTGCACTCCAAAGGGCAGAGTAAGAATTGTCTCCAAGAAGTAATAACAGCAAAAGAACAAAGAAGATATGAGATAGGAAGATGTGTGTGCATTATTGTTGTGGAAGGAGATATGTATGTATTGTTAAGTTTCTGTAGAAAAACTGTGTTGTATGGAGAAATGAAAATCTCGACAACCGAAGAAGTGGGAGATAAGCAAATATGTGGGTCGTGTATATATATAGAGGAGAGCTTTATACGTTAACCATGACATAAAGAAATATTAAAGTGTATTAAAGTTATGAACGTTGCATGATAATGGTACTAATAACGTTATAAACGTTATTGGTAGCTGACAATTATTAAAACACATTAAACAGGTTTTGGAACAACATCTCCAACAATTATCACATCATTTTGTACAAGATCATGTAACAATCTGTGTTATTAACATATGACTTACAAATATTATACAATTAAACATTTTCTGTACACCCGTGCAGTTAATCATGTTCAACATTTCCTTTAATAGAAGGTTTCATGTGTTGTCATGTATCAAACTATTTGCTTCACATTTTCCCTTCTCCATTTCAAACAAGAACACGATAAAAGCATTCCTGTATGGGTAACTATATTGGACAAAACATTTGATGGAACAATTAGATGTACTCTTATGTACCATTTAGTGTTTATTCGATTAAAAAGTGGATTACCCTTAAATTGTGCAGGTTTTACATATCTTTCATGAATGTTGGTATAATTTATGCATACAGTGCGGGAATAGACTGAGTATGCCTGCAATTAGTCTGTATAGTTTGTAAATGTCCGTAATTAGATAGTGTTCCCATTCTAAAGTATACGTTGTACTTTTTTGAAATGACTGATGGAATATCTTTTCATTAGGCTTCTATTATAAGAATTTTTTCATTAGGCTTCTATTATAAGAATTTTTTTCCTCACATGGTATACATTCAAATATGGAATGTCTTATACTCAGTCTTCTTATTCCCATATATTAGCGAAGTTGTTAGTTATAAATGTTTTTATTAATTGTCTCATAAATTCAATTAATCCCTCTTACCAATCACATAGTTGCAAATTTACTAATCATCAAACGCATCACACTAGATGAACATTTCTTTAAAATCCTTAGCTTGTATTTGTTGATGTCCTGCTCCTCTTCTTAAGGGCCGATCCTTAATATCCACACTTATGTCATCCTTGAAGATCTTTGGTAAGATGTCAGGGCTCCAGGTTAATAAGGAAAAGAGTAGGATCCTCCTTTTTGTGAAAGGCTCTCAAAATTCCTGATGGTTCAACATTATAATAAGATTCAAACATCATGAGCTGCCATTCACCTATCTAGGCACTCCTATGAGATCCATCAGGCCTTCCTAGTCAGATTTTAGACCTTTACAGTAGAGAATCACCTCAGAAGAGCTCTAAAGCTTTATACTTGGTGGCTAAGGCTCAGCTGATAGCTTCAGTACTGTATTCAATGAACACTTATTGGGCATCTCATCTGGTTTTACCCAAATTGGTCATTAAATCAGTTGGAAAAATTTTTAAAAGATTCATATGGAATGGAAGCAATGGAGATGGAAAAAAGGAAAAAGTAAAGTGGAGTGAGGTGTGTACCTCTAAAAACCAAGGAGGATTTGGCTTTATCCTTTTAAACGTGGTGAACAAGACTATGCTAGCTAAGAGACTATGGAGGCTCATTGAAGATAAAAGCTCGTTATGGGTTAAGTGGTTTAAACATCATTATATCAGTTTAACTTGATTTTGGCTATATCTCTATTTTTTAATTCTTCCTTTATCAGTCGAACCCACGTGAGACACACATCAAAACACAAGTTAGATGCTTAAGACCTAAAGACTATTGTATTACTAATATTAGAAGACATACAAAACACACAGAAGAGGATGACTCATTAATAACTTATGTGGGGGGCACATGACATTCGTCTAGTATATGCAAGCTCATCCAAAGAGCAACTCCATTCTCTGTCTATAAAAGAAACAATTCAAGCATCAGACGTAAGATATACACAGACATTGTATTTTCATTTTTCAAGGTATTCAATATCTGAGAGTGTAAGATTAAGAGTGGAAAAAGTTTGAGAGTGTACTGGAGTACTTACCAATGAGTACCTAGGAGAGTTGGAGACTCTTGCAAGTGATTCTGAACAATCAATTAAACTTTGTAAACTTTGTTTCACCTTCTTCCATACTAGTTGAAACTACTGAAAGTGGGAACCTTGGAAGTAGATAGCATTGAGGCTATCAAACCAAGTAAAAATTCTTGGTGTTCTTTACTTTTCTGCATTCCATAATACATGCAAAATAACAATCTTGATCAGTCTTTGTGTGAGAAGATAGCAGTAAAGTAGCAACATCCCAACAGAACTTTTATGGGGAAATAGACTAGATTAATATCCTTAAAAATGTAAGTGACAAAATTAAGAGAATGAAACAGGAAGCTTGCTTCTTCATAATAGAATTCTATTACTACATCAATGCACTTTGTCAAGAAAGAAAAAATAGAATGCGTATAGATACTTATATAGATAAATATGCTTTGTTGGGTATAACCATTTGTTGGATTAAGGAAATCATATTTGCTAACAAAGCTTATAATGGAGAAAGTGACCAAATGAGGAGCAACTGGAACCTAAAGTGAAATATTTCGTATGTAACTTGATTAGATCTAGCTATTTTTAGTTTGGAAGTTGTACTTTTTGTTTTAATTTTTGACATCATTGTAGTGATGTATTAGCTTAAAGTTTAAGTGAATAATATTCTTTCAATTTTCAAAAAAAAAAAACCTTTTCACAATATGTATTTCCCATTTCTATAGATGCTCATGTTTTTTACGGTATGCTAAAAATAAGTGATTTTTTATAAGCTTAACATGGTTGACCACACTTTTATGCACTTAAGTATGTCCTATAACACATATACTTTCCCAAGCATTTACATGCCTACATTTTTAATCGTATTCTTTTATTTGGCTAGTAATAGATTATATAACATAAACACGATTGACCATAACCCTTTACACTGAAGTGTGTCCACCAACATATATGATGGAAGAATTTAGGTACTATTCTATGTTTCCAACTAGATGCTCACTACAACAAGGCAGACATTTGGCTACATTTTTTTAGCCATGTTTTGAAAATCGTCACTAAAAGTAAGCTTTTTCTGACGCTTTTGAAAATTGTTGCGTCATCAGTGTCGATTTTGACAATCATCGCCAAAAAGCTTAAAGGTCTACCATTGGTGACGATTTTCAAAATTGACACTAAATGTGCCACTTTTAGCTATGCTTTTAAAAAATGTAGCCAAAAGCTTAACGATTTTTTTGAAAACCGCTGCCAATACTCTTTGACAACCATTTTGAAAATCATCACCAAATAATATAGGAGGAAAACAAAAAGTTTATAGTAGGGAAACGAAAGCGAAATCTCTTCTCGTTGTATTTTCATTTTATAATTTTTTTCTTTATTGTTTCGGATTGTCTTTATCCATCTTCCGATGAGTCTCTGTTCTACTTCCTCTTGATAAAATTCTTCTTCTTCTTCTTCTTCTTTTTTAAGTAAGTTAACTTTTCTCAAAAAGATTATTAAGATGCTAATCCAGTTGGTCCAATTCAACACTCAAATCCCTCTTTATGCATAAAGGCCTCACATTACTATAATACGTGTTAATATCTTCTTCTTTCTTGTTTTCTACTGCCGACACTACCCTTTTCTTCTTCCCCTGTTTATCATCGTTTAGCTTGTTCTTATAGGCTGTCGCTTTTTCCATAGCCCAAAGCACATCTAATCTAATCAGTCATCTACTTTCTTGCTTTGGAATTTTTGGCTTGTTCGTGCCTCACTCCTGTTCCTTTTTTTGGGGTTTCCTTTTTAGAGTTGCCAAAGCACGATCACCAGATGGCTGAAAGCTAGCTGAGACAATGACTGGTGAGTTTGGTGATGACGTAATATACATTATCTTTGCGATACAATTTTGGATTATGTTATTCATTATGCCCACTCTCTGTTTGAGAAAATATCTGTTAGATGTGGTTCCTTGATTTTCTGATTTTGCATAGATGTCAGACGTTGTAAAGAAAATTATTTATTCATACAGGTTCGTTTCCTAGCCATGCTAGTGCTACCTTCTCAGGTTGTTACAATTTGTGTAACTCTATGGTTCACTATGTAAGTTTTGATCACTGCGCCGTTAAGCTTTCTGGCAAACCTATTCTCATGAATTGAGCATAGAATAGGCGAGTATTAACACCTAATTAGACAATGTTAGTAAATGAATAAATTGCTTGTTGTTTAGGTTTCTTCATATGATGTTTTTTTGCTTTGTTGGATTTAGAACTAAAGTGGTAAGATATGCGACGATTGAAGAATCGAAGCAAAGAAGTCTTCTATTGAGAAAGATGTTGTTAGCGTGATTTTACTCATCTTTGAATTTTTCTTTTGGATGCTTTGATTTGATAATCAATTGGGAATATTGTTTGTTATCAGAAGGAAAGAATAGAGAAAAATTGAGGTATGAATCCTTTTGCATATTTGTGTAAGCACATTTCTGATTGTATTGTGGGTTATTTTCTATAAAAATAATGATATGCCATAATAGAAGGTATGTGTTAGACTCCTAAATCCAGACTACGGGATCATGCGAGTGTTGGTGAGCCTTGACCAATGTTTGTTATGCAGGTCGGCACTAGGAAGGCCTATTGACGAGGGAACAAGGTGAAGTCTTACAAGTTGGCAAGCAAAACTCGAGGAACTTGAGAAGTAGGCGAGGGATACGAGAAGTATTGGAGAAGATCTCGAGATTAGGCGAGATTCGATACGAGTGGGCATGCGTAGACATGCATTGGCAGAAATCTTTGACGAGACGTGAGATTCGGATGCGAGGTCGCGCGGAGTTGGTGAACTAAGTCATGCGAGACTCGAGGGTGCGCGAGAATGCGCAAAGGCATGTGAGACCCAGTGAGGATGCACGAAGGCATGCAAGCGTGACGAGGCGTATAAGCACTTGACTTCGACGAGGTAGGTCGAAGGTATGTGAAATATGCGAGGTTTTATACTAACTCGGATTATGACTTGTACTTATTCATGGAGCGACGAGAGTGAACCATGAGTGAGCTTGATCATGGAAGATGGACTTGTTCATGGACGTGCATTGATGGACCTATATACGGATAGGCCTTGGTGACTTGGAAAACACATCAACAATGATATGGCAACTGTGGGTAATGTGGCACATGATGACATGGTGAGATCAACTTGATGATCACATTGGAGATTCATCAAATCTAAGAGATAAATACCATGTGGGGGAATCATCTGAAGATAAGGGAGATCTTCAAGGATATGGATGCAATCTTCCAAGTTGGCATCTAATCTTTATTTGATTAGATTCTAATGTAATGTAGCCATTTAGAAGAGTCCTAAGGGAAAGGGGATGTCTTCCCATTAGTCAGTGTGATGCAGTGTAATCTTTAGTTGATAGGATCAACTAGGATTGTGGAGATCCTTAAAGATCTTGAACTTGCTTTCTAAGCAAGAGGAGCCTATAAATAGCTCATTAGAGTTGAGAGTTATTTATAGTATTCAATCAGTGAGTCATTTATTGAGAGAAATCACTCAAATGAGAGAGCTTTGGGAGTTGAGAGCTTTTGGGGGAGTTCTCATTTTAAGGGCTTCAAGTAGGGAGTTCCTTGTAAGTGCTTCGAGAATGAGGTACTTGTGTCTTTTGTTAACATTTTGTTCAGAGTTAATGAAAGAATAGCTTCGACTATTATATATCTCATGTTGCTTTCTTTACTCTGTTATACACTGTGCTATTTTATGTGTAAGAGAAACACTTTAAACACTTGTGTGCGCTTGAGGTGTTCGAGGCCTAACGGAATTGTTCGGTGATATTCACGTGAGAAGGCTAAATCTTGCTTAAGCAAACCTAGGCGGGATTGCTGCACTAAGGTGGGCGTGACTTCCGGTGAAAGTTCAAGTCTAAAGCAGACCTTTGTGACAGTATGTGTGGTTACTAGAAGCTAAAACTATGGAGTCATTTTGAAAGCAATTCATATGACGCGTGAGTAACAAACTCCAAAATTCTTATCATGAAGCCTAAAATTTTATGAAAACTTCTCTTCCACGTTCATCTTATATATGTTTCTCATAAAGGGTGTTTTTTTGGCTTAAATTGAAGATTGATTTCTACTATAGTTATTTGTATCTTTTCAAATCACTACAAGAAAATGGTTGTGACTCAACCTACCACTAGCTTTTTAATAAATTTCTTTTTTAAGTAAATGTGCTCCATATACATGGTTTGGAAGACAGGATATGAC
>JANIHZ010000007.1:27644500-27654516 GCA_027478365.1 Erythroxylum rufum | reverse complement strand
AACTAGGAACTCTAAAATACTAATACTACTTTAATTGGAACCTTAATATACTACTTTGATCAAAACTCTAGGTAGTCTTTAGGTGACACACCCCTATCTTGAAATGACTAGGTAGCCTGCCTAGCACCTACGGTGACCTTTCGGTTGATATCCGATCCAACTGGAAAGTTTCCGTGGAGCTAAGCTTATTTCATTTTTAATTAAAAAGCTTCAACGCATCATAAAAAGATATAAGCAGTGGAGTTTTTTTAATCATTCTTATTAAAAATTTTGGCAACACAACCACTGTATTTTGACCTTCCCAAAATTTTCAAATCTCTGTAAAAGTTCAAAAACACTTTTATAATCATCTCAAAATCCCCACTAAAAATTTTAGATTTCAAGTCCATTAACAAGCAATCTCAACCTTCACTTCAATAATCTTAAAAAATAAACTCAGACATATTTATGCATTTAACTTTTAAAAATTCATATACATGCGTTCTTTACACAAAATAGTCCAATTCATGAAAATGCAAATTTTCCCAAAAACATTTACAATGCAAAAATGCCTACACAGCAGCACGTGACGAAGTTAACTAGTCATGAGGTGGAGTCCCTACTGCTGAAGCCCCTAAGCGTGCACTTGGGAGGTTTCATTTAAAAATAGAAAAGAGAGTGTCAGCTAAACGAGCTCAATGAGTGCTAGAATTTCTATTCAAATCATATTTAACTATTTAAACCTCCCTAAAAGAAATTCATCTCAATTCATATAATTCAATATTTATATGAAACATATATACTTCTAGAAATCAAGTTTCCTAAATCTCTTTTCGAATAAATAGTGGTGACATTAAATATGTCATGATTTTCTCACACGACATAGCCTATCACTAACTTCTTTACCATATGGTACCCTCATGCATAAAGTCACAGGGCTGGTTCTGCATCGCTTACCCGCGACTGGTTATCTACTAGTTATGGAGCTAGTTCTACGTTGCTTACCCACACTAAGATAACCGTTATACATCGGTAGTTACGGAGCTAGTTCTGCATTACTTACTCGTACTAGGTTAACTGTTATACATCGGTATAATAATATGTATAAAACTTATTGGTATACCATAGGCTAGAAACCATTTCCTTTTTATAAACTAATAAAATCATCTCAATGTAAACTCAAATCATATAAGATTTAACTTTCAAAATTCAATTCATATATTTTTAAAATATGCTAGCAATATTCACATAAAACTTATAATCAATATTCACTTCATGATTGAATAGAAATCATTTTCATAAAGTCATTTTAAAGAGCACTCACCGTTAAGCAACTTTATCGCCAAGCACACTCATGCATTCTGCGCCTTTCCTTTACCTACATAAGCACATTTCGCTTAGGTATTTATTTCCAAATTTTGAAATAAGACATTAACACTATAAATTCCGTTTAATTAAATTTGAGATTAGTATTTAATCGCGTAATACATACATATTTTCGTTTACTACTGTAAGCTAACTTATTGTTCTCTGTTTCCAATTCTAACTTCAAAAGTCACTTAAAACCATATTTTACCCACTTTAACTTATCAATTTATTCAAAAAAAAAACTATCTCACTCAATTTAATTCACCATATCATGATCATGCATGATGAGTCATGGTTATGGCCTATGTCTAAATTCCATACCTCCACTTGTTCCTTACTTTTCAAATAGAAAAAGTTCAAATTAAGGTTTAAGGTTTCTAGATATTTGTTTCCCTAAGTCTCTAGTTTTCATATCATCAAAAATCATGTCATTTCATCTTCTAAATCATGAAAAATGTACCAAATATCACAATATGTTTCAATACAGGAGCAATATTAGGTTATCATTTTAAATCTCCAGCTTCGATATCATTCATCCAGAATTAGTTCTAGGTTTATTCTAAATATTTTTAGTAATATGTCTTAGGTTTCATATCCAATTGAAATCACTCAATTTAGAGGTCTGTAGACTGATTTATGGTCAAAACAATGGGCCTAGTTCAAGTTAACCTAAGACAGAATTCGACTACACATTCTTCTCATGTTATATTCAATCAATTCTATGTAAAGAAACACCAAAATAACACCAAGAAACCACTGATCTTAAACACATCCTTCTCATTCAAAACAAACCCATAAAATTAGAAATTTAGGTTAGGAAAATTTACCACTTTCTTTCTCCAATCTTTTGGGTAAATGAAGAAAACTTAGGTTTGATCAATGTTTCTCCGAATCTTTATCAAAACCCGTCATCAATGGAAGCCCTCTTCGTCCTCTCTCCTTGTACAACCTTCAACCCTGCTTCTCTTCTTTTCACTTTTGTTTTTGCTCTCTCATGCTTACCCCCTCAAACACTCTCACAGTTATGTTCAAATGAAGCCAAAAGTCTTGCTTTATTCTTTTTATACTTAATGCTTTACACTTGTCAATGTCTTAATGGTTGTCGCTAATAACTAACTATTCATTTAATAAATGATGCTTAACCCTTAAGAAAGCCTTTAATTGGTCATTATGTGTGACTAATCCACGCACACCATTATACACAAAAGACCAAAATGCCCCTTTAATGAGTTCAATTCACCAACTAATTGAACTATATTCTGAAAATATTTCACAATTGTCTTATCATCAAACTGACCATGAAATTTTCTAATTAGGTTCAATCCTTATTAATTGGATGCTTTAAAATTTTTCAAATGGGTTTAAAATCATTAATACCCATTACTTTCCAAAAAGGGCATTTTAGTCCTAACTTTGGAAACTCCCAAAATCCATCTTATCCGATTTATTTTCGATCCGTTTCATTATCATTTAACTCTAAAACTTATTCTAGATATTTTTCATTATTTCGAGGTTGGATCCTACAAAAATTCACTATTCATCGAAAATAAAAAAAATTTATTCAGTGAAAGGAAATGTTCGAGGTTTTATAATCGCCCCTTCTTATACAAATTTCATCCTCAAAATTTAGCTAGGCATACATGTTCAAAACAAGTGGGGATACACTGCACGCATCTACTACTCAGGCTCCTATGTACCTTCCTTTATCGCATAATTCCTCCACTGTACCTTAACCAAAGGAATGATCTTATTATGCAGAACTTGTTCTCTGCAGTCGAGGATCTGTGCATTTTCCTCCTTGAAAATCAAATCTTCCTTTAGGTTCATCGATTGTTCAGTGATTACATGTGAAGGGTCCGCTAGGTGCTTGCGAAGCATAGATATATAGAAGATATTGTGAATCCTCGTAAGCTCATCTAGTAGCTTCAATCAATATGACACTGACCCAATTCTTTTTGTGATTTCATACAGTCCCATATAATGCGGACTTAACTTAACACGTTTCCTAAATCTAAGCACACCTTTCTAAGGAGAAATCTTGAGAAATACTCTTATCTCCAATTTCAAATTCAAGATTCCTACAGCGATTATCTACATAGCTTTTCTGCCTATCCTAGGCTATCTTTAATCTGTCTCGAATAACTTGAATTTTATATGTTGTCACTTGCATAAGCTTGAGACCTACTAGTTTCCTTTCTCCAACTTCATCCGAACATACTGGAGTTTTGCATTTTCTTCCATAAAAAGCCTCATAAGGGGCCATGCCAATATTGGCCTGATAATTGTTATTATAAGCGAACTTTATTAGTGGTAGGTGTGTGTCCTAACTCCCCCTAAACTCCATAACACAGCACCTAAGCATATCCTTAAGTATTTGGATAGTCCTTTCTGACTGCCCATCCGTCTGGAGGTGAAAGGTAGTGCTAAACTTCAAGTATATACCTAAGGCTTTTTGTAAGCTGGGCCAATTTCTTGATGTGAACCTAGAGTCACGGTCTGAGACAATAGAAATTAGCGTACCATAGAGTCTCACTATCTCATCCACATAGAGATGGGCTAACTTGTTTAAGGGATAATCATTCTTGATTGGAAGGAAATGTACAGACTTTGTTAACCTGTCCACTATCACCCATATAGCATCGTGCTCCTTCTAACTCAGTGGAAGTCCTACTATGAAGTCCATAGTAATCTTCTCTCACTTCCATTTGGGGATAGGGAGGGGCTACATTAATCTTGTAGGCTTTTAATGTTCTGCTTTTACCTGCTGACATGTTAGACACTTAGAAACGAACTCTACTACTTCCTTCTTCATCTCTCTCCACCAATAGTACTCTTTGAGAGTGTGGTACATTTTTGTGCTACTCTGATGCATAGCATAAGATGAGGAGTGAGCTTACTTTAAGATCTTTTTCTTTAAGTCTCATACATCTGGTACACATAATCATTTCCCTTCATCACTGTACCATCTTCCTTGATGGTAAGATCCATTCTCTGCCCAGTCTCAACTTCTGTCTTCAATTTCATCAATTGTAGATCTTTTTCTATCCCTCTCTAATCTGATCCACCATGATGGGACAAATGTGAGAGGTAGTAATTAATGCCCCTGAGTTTGTCAAATCCAATCTCACTTCTAGAGACCTCATTTCCACTAGAAGTGGAAGATATATCATCTTCAATTTTGCTATCGAACTACTAGGTCTTCTACTTAAGGGATCAACCACTAAATTGGCTTTTTCGGAATGGTACTCTATTGTACAATTATAATCTTTTATTAACTCCAACCACTGCCTCTACCTCATGTTTAGTTCCTTCTGATTAAACAAACATTACACACTCTTGAGATCTGTGAAAATCCTACAGGGAACACCATATAAGTAAAGCATCCATATTCTCAATGAAAAAACTACTGCTGCCAATTCTAGATCATAGGTGGGGTAGTTCTGTTCATGCTTCTTCAATTTCCTAGAAGCATATTCTATAACCTTATCATTTGCATGAGTACACACCGTAACCCCTATCTCAAGGCATCATTATACACTACAAATCCATCAGTCCCTGTCGGTAATGTGAGTATAGGAGCTGTCGTCAATCTTTATTTTAATTCATCAAAACTTCGTTAACAGGCATCTGACCACTCAAAATTCTCCTCTTTTCACGCTAATTTGGTCAGTGGGGTTGCCATCTTAGAAAATCCTTCAACAAATTTCATATAATAGCTTGTCAATCCAAGGAAACTCTTGACTTTTGTCATAATTGTGGGAGGTCTCCAATTAATATCAGCTTCAATCTTTTGGGGATATACACTAAGTCCCTCAGCTAAGATGACATGACCCAAGAAAGTAACCTTGTCAAGCCAAAACTGGCACTTACTGAACTTAGCGATTGATTGGTGCTCTCGTAAGGTTTGTAGTACAATCCAAAGGAGTTCTGCATGTTCCTTATGATTGCCTTAGTATACCAATATGTCATCAATAAACACAATCACAAACTTATCTAGTTTCTCTCAAAACACTCTATCCATCAAATCCATAAAAGCTGTTGGAGCATTCATTAATCCAAAGGGAATAACTAAGAATTCATAATGCCTATACCTCGTCCTAAAGGTAGTTTTCAGAATGTCCTTGCTGCGGACTTTCAACTGATGATAACATAATCTTAGATCAATCTTTGAATACAACTTGGATCCCTGTAGCTAATCGAATAAATCATCAATCCTCGGGAGCAGATATTGGTTGTGAACTATCATTATATTCAGTTGTCTATAGTCGATACACAACCTTAAACTCCCATCCTTGTTTTTCACAAATAGGACTGAAGCCCTGCACGGAGAAGTGTTGGGTCTCACGAAACCTTTATCTAACAACTCCTCCATTTACACTTTCAGTTCCTTTAACTCTGCTGGAGCCATTATGCACAGAGTAATTGAAATTGGTTGGGTTTCTGGAGGTATATCCATCTCAAACTCTATTACACTATGGGGGTAATCCTAGAAGATTCTCTGGAAACACGTTAAGGAACTCTCTGACCACTAGAATATCTTCTAGTTGAATCTCATCATTATTTTGCTCAATTATGTAAGCCAGATATCCCTAGCATCTTTTACGGAGCATTCCACTAACTACCATGGCAATCACGATACTAGTGGAAAGAACTTTCCGTATCCCACGAAATATCACCTTTGGTTTCCCTAATCGCCTAACCTCCTTTTTAAAACAATCCACCATCGCTCGGTGTGTGGATAACTAATCCATTCCAAGAATAACATTGAAATCCCAGATATCCAATATGATCAGGCTTGCCGAGAATTCCTTAACCTCAATCAGTATTATACTATCTATGAACACTCTTTCAGTGAAGAGTAAGTTTTCAGTTGGAATGGAAAGTACTACCCCAACATCTAATAACTGAGGCTTAACACTTGATTTTGTATAAAAATCCATAGACACAAAAGAATGTGTAGCGCTAGGATCTACTAAAGCATATGCATCATGATTAAAAAAAATAGTAATCATACCGATGACTACATCTGGTGTGGCATCGACCTCCTACTGAATGACTGCAAAAACTTGGGCTTATGTATGTGGTCTACTTGTCTGTCCAATAGGGCTTACTCCCTACTCCTTAAAGCTCTGCCATATCCAACAAAACTCGACCCTAGTCTAAGAACCTCAGCCACCCTGTCTATAACCCCCTCTAGCTTGTGAAGGTGCTGAAGATCAAGCCACTGATCTCTCTATGATGACTAATTGCGGACAATCTCTGATGAAGTGACCCTTTTGACCACAATGGAAGCAACCTGTCATATTCATCCGACACTCACCCAAATGTCTTTTTTCACAAGTAGCACTGTAACACCCCACGTCGACAAGACCCGAACTTGACATCGACAGTGATATCCGAGTCCGTGCCCCGCAAAGGTGACGTGCTACATCACTCAGTTGAACAGAAATCGGTATATATATTTGTTTATCTCACACAAGCACATAACTGGAAGGCAATAATCAAATAAGGCATAAGCCCCTCCCATTCATACAATGCCATTTATCAAAACAATTCCCACGTGGCCGTTTGGGCCCTTTCACAATTACAAAATCCATAAGTCATTTCAATTTACACATCATACAAAAATGAAAGACATGAAATGCATATGCGAACTGATCCCGACCTCTAATCCTCACTTGAATGCTGTAGACATACTCCCGTTGGGCTAACGGGGTATTCTTCTAATCCTGAAAAATAGTTGCAAATTTTGGGTGAGTTTTGCGAACTCAGTGAGTGACCATCATTGATGGCTCACTCATAGCATAACATATACAAATCATATTATCCCATTAACAATCATAATGAATCACATACAATTGATTAGTCATTTTGCAAATCACATTCCACATATAATCCATTCAAAAATTATTCAACCCATGATAATCATTTCACATATTACATTTCATATCATGAACAACATATTGAATCTCACATATGAAACCAGTCATTTCCCATTCAATATCATTTAATCAAGTATGTTATGCATGTGCAGTGTGCATGTGACCCACTTTCCAGTTGTTACGTTGTTGCGACCGAGAGCCTGAACTGTTCCCCTATGGGGCTCATTATACGTTAAGCCAAAGGCTCTGATTCCTTTCTGATCTGTAGGGGTAGGAGAGCCCTCTGGGTATGCACTACTTTCCTTCGAGCTCAAGGCTCTTCTTCTGATCTGTAGGGGTAGGAGATCCCTCTGAGTATGCACTACTTCCCTTCGAGCTCGAGGCTCTTTTTCATTCATTGAGCTTTCAGCTCTAATCGGTGGTTTCTCTGGTCACAACTGCCATTATGTTTCATGCATTCATGCTATGGAATGCGTCACTCATAAATTTCATATCTCATTTAGTCACTTTCTTATATCCCATTAGTGTTCATATGCAAATTTTGTTTTACCATTTTGACCTCATATGCAAAATCAACCGAATTATGTATCACATTAGTATTCATATGCAAATGCCCATGTAGAACACATTGATCAGCCGAATTATGTATCACAAATTACATCTTATGAAATAACAATTCCAAATCATAGATCACATCACATCAGTATTGAATACCCATAATTCAAATAGCACTTCAATTTCCCAATCACTTTTCACATCCATCGGACCTCCTGTCCGGCACCCAACATACATAAACACATTCAGCCATAGTTCAGTAATTCAATTATACAAAATAAAATGAAGTAATCAATGAGCGAGACCATCTCAGTCTACTCACAGGATGCTCCAAGTTAGCTCTTGCTTCCGCTGTGCATTCTGGCATGCCTGTATACTGATGTTTACCTGTAAAACTCCCAAAACCATCGATTGGCACAAAGCCTTAATGTTCATGCACTCGCGTACTTCATCTTACATAGGTTTTGGGTCCGGTTCCCTTGAGGCAAAAGAAACAGAGGACCAATTGGTCACAGAGATAAGGGTAAGCATAGATGAGCTTCGGTGGAGTTTTTGATGAAAAACTCTGTGCTGAAGACACACTCAAAGAAGAGACTTTCCGAGAGAGGAATAATGCCAGCCCAACACTTATCTTTCAGGGTTATTAAAAACTCAACTTTGGAGTTGGGACAACTGTTTATTTCATAGCCACCTGTCCACTTCCAGATGTTTTCATAAAGCAACATTTCACATGTTCTATCTGCCCATGATACCGAAGTTATTTTGCAACCTAGAAACATGTTCCCCTATGTGTATGTGTCTAACGACACCAAAAACTCTCAAGTCCGTTCAGAAATGAATACTTTCAGCTCTTGTTAATCCGAGACCGAACGTTAAACCCAACTCCAATTCAGAAATTGAAAGTCTTAGAGGCTAAATTGCCGATTGGCTCCTTCAGTACATTTGTAGTCCCATGTCTTTAATTTAATTTGCAACCAGAATCAGATCAATTGGAGCTCTATAGCTCAAGATATCTTCAAAACACTGAAGCATATTTAGACCTTTTTAACCGATCTGCTCACTTTCAACCGGTCTGCTCACATTGATCAAATTCAATCTTTCTCAATTTAATATCAAAACTGATCGATATTTGTCTTCTGATCAATCACTCTTTCTCATTTAATATCAAAACCGATCGATATTCAGCTTAGGAATTCAATACTTCAAAAATCAAATCGATCGGCGGTCAAACAAGGAAGTTATGGCTAAACAAGTAAAGGGAGGTCGGCTAGCGCTCGCCCGATCCATCGGCCAGCTCTCGCTCGATCGGTCGGCCAGTGCTGGCCCGATCGGTCGGTCAGTTTTCTCTCGGTCGATCGGCCAGCGCTCGTTCGATTGATTGGCCAACTTTCGCTCGGTCGATCGGCCAATCAACACAATGCCAGACTAGCATCCGAGTTTCCCACTTTCATGACTTTAGACCCAGAACTCCAAATTTAACAAATGTGGTATCAATGGAATGGTAAAAGACCGATCTACAATGCTCATGAACTCCAAAAACAAGCTCGGTCTCTAAAGGGGTCAAGAAGTCTACACAAGGTGGCTGGTCGATCAGCTTACCTGAACAGTAACCGAACTTCTAACCTCATAACTTTTCACTCCAATGTCCAAACATTCCATAATTTATATCAACGGAAAGGTATCAATAAGCTTTACAATTTTTATGAAGACCCTAAAAACAATTTCTAACTTTACGAGGGTCAAAATATCGCTCGATAACATCATTTTTTTCCATCGATCGGGATTAATAAATCACCACCGATCCCTCCTTTAACTAACTTCCAATCAAAGAATCGGGGTCCAACCTATGCCCGAAAGTTGTCAAGGAACGCATGTCCCCCTTTTTATACGAACACCTTTAGTATTTATATGCATATACACCAACATGACATTGTCTTAATTCCTAGATTTCGGCTCCAAACCCTTTAATTGGGGACTTATATCCCATTAGTGTTCATATGCAAATTCCCAATTCCCATTTTGACCTTATATGCAAAATCAACCGAATTATGTATCACATCAGTATTTATATGCAAATTCCCATGTAGAACACATTGATCAGCCGAATTATGTATCACTAATTACTTATCCCATTTCCACATTTTTACATCTCATCGGACTTTAGTCCGACATGCCACATTAAAATGGAGAAGTTACAATTTCATTTTTATGCAATAACAATTCCAAATCATA
>JANIHZ010000007.1:27465665-27481709 GCA_027478365.1 Erythroxylum rufum | reverse complement strand
TTAAATGAAAAAATTTTAATAGTAATGCTTAATAAAGAAATCAAAATTTGTCACCAAAACTTTTTAGCTACGTTCCTAAAAATGTCACCAATAATTTTTAAAAATTAAATAAAAAATGTAGCTAAAAAGATTTGGCTATGATTTTAAAATCGTCACCATAACTTTTTAGCCTTGTTCCCTAAACCATCATCAATAACTTTTATCTACCTTCTGAAAACTGTCGCTAAATATATTTTGTTACGAAAACTTAATCGTTGCAAAACATTATTGCCTACATCTACGGTAACATAGCTAATAAATTTTAGCCACGAAAAGAAAGCATCCCAAAATATCATTGGTGACGATTTGTTTTATCCTCGCCCATCTCTTTGGTGACGTATCTGAGATTAGAGTGAAATATAATTTGGGATGATTTTGTAAAAATGTTGTCAATAATATTTTGCTTCCGTGATTTTGTGATGACTTACGGTTTAAATTTTTGTTGTCGCTAAAAAGTTTTGGCGACGAATTTAGGGCTTTTAATGACAAAAATATTCGCTACCAAAAGCCCCTTTTGTTGTAGTCTCATAACCTGAAACACGACCAAATGAGTGTCTAATGTTATCAAACCATAGGAATGTAAAGACGAATATAGGCTTTTCTTCAAGAGTAAAAGGTTTAACCACTCATAATCTAGAAAAGAGAACCTGGTGTGTTATAGTAGGTGAACTAAAAATTTATTGTAACCTTAACTATTTCTTATATGCAATAGAAGACTCTCATATAGTCTTATTGTCAATCGAGGTCCTACAAATAAGAGCATCTTATTAGTTTGCTATATTGGTAGGATACTTTATAAATAAGAGGGCATCTTTTCCTTAAATATTACTTTGGACAAAGAAGAAATGGAGCAAACTTCATTTGGAGAAGACTTTATCAATAATGAGGAATTTTCCTCTCTAAGTTTAATTCTAAAGCCAACATTTAAAGGATCCTAGAATTTGACTCTTGGCACATATCAAAAAGCCTTTAATGTTTTTAAAACTGAAGTCAAAATAACACTAGACAACTAGAGAAAGTTGAACATCTCTATATGGGCAAACTTTTATAACATTCACTTATAATTTTAGATAATAACGGGGTTGAATTATTTAGCCAGTATAATAGACAAGCCAATCTTCTTAGATTCACAATGAGCTAAATTAAGTAGGATTGAGTATGTAAGAGTTTGTATTAAAGTAGAAAGGCACATGGTGTTACTTGAGAATTTGAAGTTCAATAGATTAAATGATGAAGTGAGATGGATCTAGTTCAAATAACCATATCCTATTAATGGAAATTGTCAAAGCCTCTTAAGAAAGGATGGAGCACTATTAGGAGAATATCTAAAATTGGGAGCTCCAATGGAATTATGAATTTGAACTTAAACAATGAATAAGATCCCTATAGCATTACAAAAGGCAATATAAATGAGATCATGGTTAAGAAAATGGCAAAATACCTCAGGAGTCACTTTTGAAATGAGACTAGATTTATTGACCAACTAATATATGTAATTGCCAAATATTAAAAAAATCATTTATGCAAACCATTATAATCAAAATAAGGAGATCATTAATATAGAAACTGATAGGAATTTCTCAAGTGTGAGGGATAAAAGCAAATTGCCTCAAGAGGAAAATAATGTGGATTTTTTCAGCCAAGAAAAGGCCAAATAGGAAAGGAAGAAGCCTCAGATAAGTTCTTGGAATCTTCCTACCTCTTAATGTCATTTCTAGTTTGGAATGTTTGAGGGATCAACAAACCAAATAAGCAATAAATGGTTAGAAACTTTTTTTTAAAGAAAATATCTATTGTAATAAGAATTTTGGATACCAAATAAAAGTTGATAGCAAAATAGGCAACTAATGGGTTCTTGAAAAATTTTGAAGCTCTTCATCCAACCATCAACACTTCTACAATGGAAGAATAATGGTTGCTTTTAAAAGATAATAAGTTCAGATTGACCATGCTCATTTTACTAATCAATTTTTTAGCTTAACCATTTTCATCCATAACATTCTAATCCAGATTAGTGTGTTTATTATCTATGTTATCAATTTTACGTTTCAAAGGCATACATTATAGCTAGCATTGAAGAATATCCAAGCCATTATGTAGGACCTATGAATCTTAGTGGATGAATTCAACAATACAATGTTTGCTTAAGGGACTAAAAGTAGGAGATTGATTTAAAAATATTTTTATGATGATTTAAGGAATTATGAAGAACAAATTGGAGTCTCGAATCCAAGCTTTAAAGGTTAGTTCTTTTCTTGGGATAATAAGCAAAGTGATGACTAATTAATTAAAAAAAAGTTAAATTGAGCATTAGTTAATGATGTTTGAATGTCTAACTCCCACTCAAGTTTAGCCTTCTTTGGCAATATTATGAGTTATGACCATTCCCTTATTAAGATACTTAATATTTTTAATATTAAATAGATCAAAGCTCCATTTAAGTTTAATAACTATCGCCTTAATCTTTGAAACTATGGAGAGGATATCAAGAAAGGGATGCAAGGACAATATGAGAACTACAAGGCATTCACATGTATGAGAAAGTTAAGAGGGTCCATTTTCCTAACACAGAAGTAGTCACCTAATAAGCTAGGGAGACCCTACACAAAACTCAAAATGAGCTCTATAACTCACTTGACAATCAAATGCTACAACCAAAGGAGAAATAACATTTGAAAAATACATTTGTGCTTTAAAGCCTATAATTTCCTTTTAAAACAAAAATCTAGGATTCTTAAACTTAATGAAGGAGCCATGAACACAATTTATAGTAGTTCGATAAACAACCCTTGCTTACATTCACATATAAGACTCTTCTTAAAATTCCACTATAATTCTTCTATTAAGGCAAAAAAAAAACTTTTTTACAATCTTTCTCAGAAAAGAGGAACCTTTTACAATCTTTTTTTAAAGCGAAGAGAAACCTCATTCTAGTTGGATCCCTCAAGTATAATCATATAATGCCCCAACAATATATTAAAACTTAAAATACTTCACTTTGTCACTTGTTAACTCCAAATAGACTCACTCACACATATATGAAATAATGATGCTTAAATGGTTGAAAAATAGTTAGAAATTTATGTAAAAATACACTTATAACAACTAGTTTTTAGCTCTAACGGCTAGTAAGGGTCCTAAAATACTATAAATAGGTTTTTTTGTTATTTTAGCATCAATAAGCATTTACAAATTATTGATCCATTAGTATTGCATACTAATCGAACATTGCGTATTAAATGTACAGATTCACTAGCCGTTGAGAGACTGATGGACTAGTACATTAAACAATATTATAATAAACTCTTAGTAAATTAAATTTAACAACTTTAACCTAAATTGGTTGACCACTAACCTATATAGGTCAACCAATCTACCTAAAAACATAATTTTAACAACTTTAAATGTTCAAATCCAATTTGTTCAATGCAATTATGATTTAAACATTTTCTAAAATGTTACCTAAAGTTTATTTGAAAGATTAAAAGACTTTTATATTAAAACCAAAAGCTTTAATCTCTCTAGATGAATGAAAAGACTCATGCAATAAAATGAAATGAAATGTTTATGCATAATGAGTCTTTTAGAACACCAAAGTGACTAAATGAGATTACAATTAACATTAAAAACTAATGAGTGATATTGATAAGTCTTGATCTTCTTTTGTTCTTTGTTTGATCTTTATTTTGATAGCTGTAAACTTCAACTTCTCTTTATTAACATCATAAACTATCTTATTTAGTTTATGACTTCATTTTATTCTTATATTTCTTTTCATCAAAATAATTAAGTCATTAGTAATAATTATATTTTGTTATCATCAAAACATCAATTGGATTCTTCCTTGGTTTAACAGATAATTTTAGAAGCAATCTTGAAGTTTTTCTTTAATAAGAGAATGTTAAAAGAGGTGAATAAGACTTACATTTACTTAGTTCCTAAGACTTCTAATCCAAAATTCTTACAAGTCTTAAGGTTGATTTCATGTTGCAATTTTAGCTTATAAAATCATATCAAAGATGATGGTTGCAAGGGTAGAAGGAGCTTTAAAGATGACAATTAACCCTAGCCAAAATGTCTTCATTAGAGGAAGGAATATAGGAGAAATTGTGTTACTAGTTCAAGATCTATTCAAAAATTATAATAATTAAGATTTTCATTAAGAATTGTCTATTAAAAATAGACTTTTATAAAGCAATTAATTTACTTGATTAGAAGTTCATTATGAAATGTGTTGTGGTGTTTAGGTTTTCTAGAGTTGTTTATAGTTTGGATACAACAATGTATTACCATATAGGGTTTTAGTAAATAGAGAGATTAAAAAAGGGTGTTCAATTGGGCTAAAAGATAAAGACAAGTGGACCCCTTATCTCCTTACATGTTCACTTTATGTATTAAGATACTTATTAAGCTCATTGCTTGTAATATATATTCAAATAGAGGGTATTCAAATATTATAGTAAGTGTAAGGGACTCAGATTCTTTAATTTTGGTTTTACTAATGATTCAATGATACTATGTGGGGTTGATGCATATTCCATTCAAATTATAGACTTATTACTCTACTTCAAAAAGTTGTCAAGTCTGAACATAAATTGTAGCAAAAGCATAATATTTATATCTATAAGGCCTTGGGAAACATTAGGGGAACTCACCAAAATCTTAAGTTTTCAAGCTAGGTAAGCCCCTTTTAGATACGTTACGATAGTAATTTCTACAAAAGGCCATCTTATGGTAAATGTAAGTCACTATTTAATTTAATTTATAAGAGAATCAACTATTGAAAGAATAAATTCTTATCCTATGTTGATAGACTTTAACTTGTAATCTCAGTCTTTGGCAATATGTATAGCTATTGGGGTTCCCATATCATTATGCCAAAGGATCTAATCAAGTTTACTAAGAGGATTATTAACAATTGCTTATGGTCTAGTGATGCAAACAAGGAAACTATAGCCAAAGTGAAAGGGTTTAACATTTATACACCAAAGACAGAAGGGGGACATAGGATTAAAAAAATCCATGATAGGAACAAAATGCTAGTCATTAAGAGAAATGAAAATTATTCAATCATTAGGAAATGATTTGGGTTAAATGGATATATTCTCATCATTTAAAGGTTATAAACTTCTAAAATATAAAAAGAGAAAGTGATATCTCCTAGACACTTAATCAAATATTGGGAATAATAAATACCATAAGCTAAGAGTATTTTTTTATAATTAGAAATGAGCATAACATTTGGTTTGGTATAATTGGTGTAATGAGTAACTTTATTATAAGATTTTAGAACCATATTCGATTAGATACATATTGTCAAACGACACAAAAGTGAAGGGGATCAATTGCAATGTATCCTGAGAGGTTTCTTTATAAATGGAGAAAAAGTGTCTCAATACAATTCAAATTCAATAAACTCTAATTTCATAGTTTGGGCAAAGGCACAAATCTGGTAAGTTTATATACAAGTCTTACATAAATAAGCTTAGGAAACACTTTTAGAGGATCAAATGGTTATATCTAGTTTGGTAAAAGCACAACCTACATAAAGTCTTATTCATCTTATAGCTAGCAACAAATAATTAAGTAAAGACTAAGGATAAGCTTAAAGGGGACAGACCTTAATTGCCTATGTAATTAGGAACATGAGATGAACTCTCATCACTTATATGAATGTCAATTTACTTTAGCTTTGTAGAGGAAATATGAACCAAATGCAATACTCTTTATTTTGAAACAAATTAGTCCAGGATCTTAGAGTGGGAAAATAGTTACAGCTTTATGTCAAAGGAAATGTCTACATATTTAGACTTACTTTCAACTACACCATATATGCAGTATGGAAAGAGAGAAATCTTCAAGTTTTTCAAAATGTTCTAATAAATAACTTATCATCTATTTGTAAGGCTTTAAGATAAATTAGGGAAATTATAATTAGTTGTAAGGTCCATAAAAGGCAAACAATGTGATGAATGTTAGCTTAAGGTTTATATTTTACGATTTTGATGATAACTATATAATATTTCAAAATTCAAATTGGATTTATTTCCTTGTATAGATAACGATTCTTTCTTGCAGGAACCTTATTAGTAAACTTTCCTTATTAACATCCAAGAGATAGAGATGATATTGAAAATCCAAAGTCAACTCAGAATTAAGATGAAGCAACAGCTAGTTAAAAAAATTGACTATTTAAAGAAGCAACAACACTTGTGAAGCAATAAACATACACAGACTTTTGAAACACATGAGCAGTATCTATATTCTTGAGAGTCATATCATTTTTATTGTGCCTTAGAAAGTGAAATCACTCTCACTCTATCAAGAGAAAAATTCTTATTTGAGAACTTATTTTTTTATTTTACATTTTATTCTTCTTTGAGCTTTTAGAAACTTATTATACACTTCGAGTGTGGAAGGTTGGAGAATCTTGAAAAATATATACTCGTGAGCTTGAAGAGACTCATCAAATTACTACTTGGTTTTTATAATAAAACACTCAAGTTAGATACTTGGAGACTGGACGTAGGCTTGAGTTGTAAAACAAACCAGTATAAATTGATTGCGTCCTTCTCTCTCTTCTCTTAACTTTTAAATTTTCACTTTATATTGTGTGTGTATTTATTTCAGTAAGATACTCCTTCACTTTATAACAAGCTCCTATTTTCAACTTACAAGAGATTCTTTTCAGTTTTAACAGACGCTTTCTCTTTTAAATTGTTTTTAACGGAACTTTTTGTTTAGTAGGCTCTTGTTGTTTAATAAGTTTTTTAATCGTTTAACAAGCTCATTCCGTTTATATAAGATCCTATCACACAACAGGCTCCTATTATTTTAATTATAAACTGGCTCGTGTCATTTCCTTTTGAACTGAAAATAACTTACAATTCTTTTTAACACACACAATTAAAAAATAACTTACAATTCTTTTTAGAAGAATTATTTTATGATGCGACTAATGGTTTAAAAAACTTTAAAAAGTTATTAAATTTTGATTATATAAGATATAATTTATATTTGGATGGTAATTCATTTATTTATTTTAAATATTAAGGAGTTAACTAAAATAATAAATTAGTATTAAAAGATCTTTTATTCTTCGTATTTAAGAGCATTCAATTGAAACTTGAGCATTATAAAATAAATAATTTAGTATCTGTTTAGATAATTTTTTAAATTAATTAAATTTAAGTAAAAATGGGTAAACGAGGCCTAGTATTAATATCTTCAGACAATTAACTCCTAACATTTTCTTGAAGTTAAAACGAATATTTGAATGAATACTAGAGATATAATTACATAGTTAAAACCATTGATTAAGGAAGTGGGCCTAGAACCCATGCATGTCGGAACTTTGGTCCAATGACAAAAGCCCATGGAAGTTTACAATTAGTTCTCAACTTCAATTTGATTTCAATCACATATTCGTAATTCCTGTCTCAACTCCGAATTTAATTTATTAATTTATGTATTATTGTATATTGCAGTGTTTTAGATATTGGTATGTATTAGCCGATATATACCGTATTGGATTAAAATTGATATAAAATTGAGGTCAATTATACTGAATTTAAATACCGATCAGTACTAATTCGTACCATTCAAAATAATACTCGATATTAACCGATACTATAACGTGTCAAAATTTAATCCAGTACCAAATTCTATACGATATTCGTAAGATTGGTATGTTGAGATTTAAAAGCGACTCAAAGAAGTTTACGTGTTTGAGTTGAGGCTGAGCAATTGAAATTGGTTATTTTATGACGTGCACAAAACTTGACCTTTTGTCATCGATGGGCCTTTGCCCTTTGCCACTTTGCCAGTCTCCTCTTCTTTTCTTCTCCTTTTCTCTCTCACTCCACCTGTTCAGTTGAGTCGTTGATTTAAATAACAGACATGTCGAAGTTACTGCTGCTTCACGCTCCTCACTTCACTCCTCTCCGCTCCCGCGCCATTGCTTCTGTCCTCTCAAAGCCCCACTTATCCTTCACTCTCCTTTCCTCCGACCTCCGTCACCACCACCACCACCAACATCGCGTCCTTATCTCCAATTCTCCCTCTCCCTTTTTTTCCGTTCCGTGCTTGCTTCACCGCAGAACCTTCTCTCTTCACGCTTTCGACTCCTCCACCTCCGAAGAAGAGAAAGCGAAAGCGAGTGTAGAATCTGAAGCTAAACAAAATGAAAATGATGAGAGAAGTTCTGATGGGGATTATCCAAGCGGTGATTTTCAGTTTAGAGAATTCGGAGCTTGGGAACGTTTTCTTGTTAAGCTTCGAATGCTCGTCGCCTTCCCTTGGGAACGGGTTCGTAAAGGCAGTGTCTTGACTATGAAACTTCGAGGCCAGGTTTTTTTCTTTCTTTTTTTCCCTACTTCTTTTACAGTTGGAACTGCCACTTTATCACTTACAGAGTGTTTGATTCTCTAATTTTTCTGAGTTTTGTGGCGGTTCAATGACAGATAAGTGATCAGCTAAAGAGCAGGTTCTCTTCGGGCCTATCTCTGCCTCAAATTTGCGAGAATCTTGTTAAAGCTGCATATGATCCTCGTATTTCTGGCGTTTATCTCCACATTGAGTCCTTGAATTGTGGATGGGCTAAAGTCGAAGAAATTCGGAGGCACATTCTGAATTTCAAGAAATCAGGTGGCAGACCAGAATAAGTTATAAATGTTTTCTAATTTAATTCTCCAGTTGTTAGCTGCAATAAATATTTTTTTTTTTCTCCCATTTGTATGCAATTCTTTTGGAAATGTACCAACCGGTGTTTTATGTATTGAAGCTCCATGCAATGCCTGGTGGGCTTCCATTAATGAGTGCGTGTGCCCCCAAATTTGTGTTAGAATATGGTGTTCATCATCTTGTTACTGCTTAAGCTTTTCTTCCATGTATATGATTTTTGGGCATTTATCAGTTTCCTGTGTGAAGATATCTTGCATTGTGATGAGATAGTGTTTTTTAGGACCAGTATTTTTTTTTCGTGCATTATTTCTGTCAACTATTTCTGGATGTGTAGATCATCGAAACCTTTTAGGATATGTAAGATTGTTTTGGTTCTGAATATAAACGTTTTTCAACTTCATAAATATATATGCCAGTCTTTATCAATGGGTGGAAAAATATGAGTACTACTCTGCGAATGGCCAATAGCTGACAGACATACTCCTGCAACAACTATAACAAAATGATTTTATGTTCCATGGTACTGCTAGGTAAATTCATCATTGGATATGTCCCTGCTTGTAGAGAGAAAGAATATTATCTTGCCTGTGCCTGTGATGAGCTATATGCCCCGCCAAGTGCTTATTTTTCTCTGTATGGATTGACTGTTCAAGCATCTTTTCTCCGAGGTTAGTAAAGCAAGCTTTTCTTCTTCTTTTTTGTTTTATTTTTACACTTCCCAAATGTTGGAGACATGATGGAACCTTAATTGTCTGCGGTGATCTTCAAGTTGGGAAAAAGGTTGAAACCAGTTGTTTGCAGTGAAGTGATCATATGCTGCTGAAAATGATTTAAGTCTGCTGCATCTTGTCATTTTTCTGCTTAAACATAGGTCCATAGCTTCATTGCTGGAAGGCTATCATTTGAGAAAGGGTATCGTCTTATTACTGTTTGATCACAAGATTAGTCTTGTCAATTAACTGCCCTTTGAGCAGGAAATTTGTATTTTTCTGGTTGAAATATTTTTTCTTCATCATATAGTATGAGTCATTCAGCGAGCTTGCTACGGTGTGTATATTACTGTCTGCCTGCTAGCATACCATTACTTGAAGTGTCACATGAATAAATGGATTAGTAGTCATTGGATATCTGATCTTCATGCTAGAGTTTATCTTGGATTATGATAAATAATTCATTAGTGCTTTGAAAACGATCATAAAGATGGAAAGAACTAGGACCGTTGAAATGGTGGTCACTGAAAACAAAAGTTAGTTGTCTGCTCTCACAAAATTCCAGTTCTGAAGTGAAGTTTCATCTTGGTGTGAGCTATGATGACGGAAGCTTTTGATAAATTAGATGCTTATAAATTGCTATTAGGTTCTAAGATTCTATTATAAGTCAGATGTTGCAGAAGTGTTGACAGGCCGTTTTTTAATTTTCTTAGAAACTAATCGAAAGGAATTTGACCAAATATCAAGAGCTAAGATTTCATTGGTGAGAAATGATCCTTAAAATATGAAATCCATGGTATTTGCATTTTCTCTTCATCTTTTGGGACTGCTCCTGAATACTTGTGCACCTTGTAATTCTTCTAATCTGATTTTGCTCCTGAGGCGCTCCCATACATCCATTCTGCAATGACAGTCATATTTAGAGTAAATTTTCTTTACTGTACTTTCCACTCTCTCAAACTTTTTGTCATATGAAGATTGTGACGCACATTTGCAGCTGATCCTCATTGCACAATCATCCTGTAGGTGTTTTGGAGAATGTTGGAATTGAACCAGAAGTGCAAAGGATTGGTAAATATAAAAGTGCTGGAGATCAACTAACACGCAAAACTATGTCAGAAGAGAATTGTGAAATGCTGACTGCAATACTTGATAATATCTATGGGAATTGGCTGGATAAAGTTTCTTCCACAAAAGGTTCTTTTTATCATAGTCTTTTCCTTGATCCCATAATATGTGAGATTCACTGGCTTCTTCAAATTTTTGCAGGGAGAAAAAGAGAGGATATGGAGAATTTCATCAATGGAGGAGTTTATGAAGTAGAAAAACTAAAAGAAGAGGGATTTATAACAAAAATACAATATGATGATGAGGTACACAATTTTTTCCTAGGTTTTTCAGAAGTGCAATGTGTTTTCAATATGAGTTAGTCTCTGTGAAACCAAAATGAGTTTCCGAAAATTTACAGTGTGAAAATGCAGTTTTACACTAATGGTTGGTACATTTTTCTCTGCACCCCCAACAGTGTTATGCTTTGTGCCCAGTGAGAACTTATATATTCTGTGATAATTGAAGTTCTTGTAAACTTTTCTATACCTTGAAAATGCATGGTAAAGCATGTGACTATATTTTACATTTGACAAGTCTGCCCAGCTGGATAGGAAATGCTTGGTTTCCTTACGTTTATACAAGAAGCTTTTGTTTCATGTTAATTCTAGAATCTTAATGAAACTTATTTCATGCAGATTATTTCAATGTTGAAACAAAAACTGGGTGTCCAAAAGGAAAAAATTCTGCCTATGGTTGACTATAGGTATTTCTGCATTTGTATGGCTTCTATTGCATGCAAGTCAGCTAAGGGATCATTTTAGTTCCCTGACAAATTTATTGCCCCAATATTTGTGACCAGCGGAAATTAAAAATTGGATCTTCCAGCTTTATTTTTGTCAATGCAGTTGTTCTTGAATCGTACTCAAGGTCGTATGCTAATGCTGGCTGTTTTTCAACCTTGTCTAATATTTCTATTTTTGTTTTTGAATAATAAAACGTGCATAACTGCTGATATGACATCCAAATATCTCAGGCAAACACTGATTCTTGATGCAATATCCTCATTCATTAACGTTTATATCTGTAGTGTTCTCAATTACAAAGTTGCAGTCTCTGTATTTTTGTGAAGTCTGCACTTAGAAAAAAGTTTATGTAACCTGTACTATTGGTCAAATGTCCTTACTTTTTAACATTAGAGAATCTGTTGCTTTATGACCACAAAACTGTTGCAGATCTTGTACTTGTTCTTGTTTATGCTTAATATATGATAATCACTTTGTATTTCTAAATGTGATCCCTTGTATCTGTAAAGAAGTGGATGTAAAACCTAAATTATTTTTTTCATCCCTTACTGTATATTCAGGAAATATTCACGAGTGAGGAACTGGACTCTTGGTTTAACAGGCAGCAAAGACCTAGTAGCTGTGATCAGAGCCTCTGGTAGCATTACACGCGTTCGGGGTCCTTTAAGTTTCCCTGGTTCTGGTATCATTGCAGAACAATTAATTGAGAAGATTCGAAGTGTCAGAGGTTAGAATCTTTCTTCTCGGCTAACTCATTTCCTTTCTGTTTATTGTGAATTGTGATGCAAAGTGCAAATTCTCCACATACTTGAATGTTGTTATTTAAGCAAGGATGGCATTTTTCTTACTTTATATTTTTCCTTCTCTCTTTCCTAACATAGATTCATGTTTCTGGGTACATATTCCACATTGGAAAATGAGCTTTTCAGTTGTTTGGGTAACTTGTGAGGGTAACGTTTAGGTATATGGATGTTGATTGAGCCCAAGGTTTGTGCAAATGTATAGAATTCAGATTTTGTCCAAGGGAAGAAAATGCCACCTATATTTTAACAATTCCAATCCTTTCTTGAATTAAGCAACAAGGCAATGCGATCACCCTGAATTCTTATAACAGGTACATCTTTCTTACATTCAAAAAAATATTGTGTTATACAGTCATAGGGAATTGGATTCTCAACAGTTAAGCATATAAAATTAGGCCATCATGGCATGTCAGCTTTGGAATTGATTATTCTGAGTTTCTTTTTGGGTTACCGATTATACATAAAGCTAATGCCGGACTGTCAATTAGAGTCAGTTAAATATGGGTTAGATGCAAATGGTCTTTAATTATTCTATTTAGGTTATAGTAGACTAGTAGTATTAGAAAGATTTAGATTGTGTTATTAACTAATAATTAGTTTTATATCTAGCTTAGAAGGAATTAGCCAAAACATTGAAAATAGAGGGGTTAGCTTCATTACTACATTGCAGTAAAACTTCTTTGTCCGTTGTGTCTTCCTGTCTTTTACCTAAGCTTCAATCACTTATTTCATTCTGAATTCTGCTATTATCCTTATTCTCATCAAACGATATAAAACATAACCCCAAAAAGGTAAAGAAAGTGGTTAAAAGCATCTCTACATCCTGCATTTTTTCTTTGCCACATTAACTGCTATATCTTTACAGCTAGAAGCGTACCATTTCTTTTCCGTGCTTGGGTGATTTTCATTCACTTCATTGTTTTAATTCTTTTAAACTTTTGCTAGAATCAAAAAGATATAAAGCTGCCATTATTCGAATTGACAGTCCTGGGGGTGATGCCCTTGCTTCTGATTTGTAAGTTTGCTACAATTGAATCTTTATGTTACAGTTTTAATTCTTTTTCCCTTTTCTTCTTCCAGTTGATGTGTAAATATTTTAATTATAATAATTTGACGTTGTTGCTGAGTTATGACACTCATTTGAAAGTTTGATCTCAGTGGCATTATGTCATAAATGTCATCTTGTAGTTAGAATCAATCGCTCTTTCCTTTTATTTAATGCAAGGATTTGGAAACATGTAGAACACACATCTTTGGTAGCGGTGTCTTTGGTAGAAAAACACTTTGTTGTCTCCATAGGAAAGGATCACCTGAATGTCAGATTCAGTTTTTGTGGAACAACATTATTTCTGTATGATGGTCTTGTCCTGACCACCATTTCATAAGAACTAAACAATGCTGCTGACAGCTGTTGAAAGGAATATGGGCTTATTTACCCACTTAATGGGTTCGCCATGCCTTATCCTTTTAGAATCTCATATTGGGTAGTCCATTTCAATCAACTCTATGCTAGCATTTCCAAGCCTCTTATGCCATATCAAATGGGTAAACAAATAATTGCATCTTTGGTAGCTGTTGAGTTTGGTTTGAATTGGCAGCTTACCGCCAAAAGTCATACACTATTTGTTAACATGTATTTGCAGAGGAACATACACAATGAGTATGAGACGATGTCTTACTAAATTATGATGTCTACTGATCTGATAAGTATCTACTAGGTCTTTATTGAGCCCTTCAAGTTTATCATGTACAGAATGTGGAGGGAGATCAGACTTTTGGCTGAATCAAAACCTGTTATTGCATCAATGTCTGATGTAGCAGCAAGTGGAGGATACTATATGGCAATGGCTGCAGGAACCATTGTTGCAGAAAACTTAACTTTAACTGGTTCAATTGGAGTTGTTACAGGTAAACCTAATATCAAACTTTTAGTTAAGTATAACTAAAAGATATGTGAAAACCACTAGATAATATTCTCTTCCTTTCCCTAGCTCCAGTAGGAATTATGGTCTGTATTTGGTTTGGTTTTCTTTTAGAAAATCGTCACTGTACTTGAGCTTAAGAGTTGCTGATATAGAGCACAACCACGACAACAATTTGGGGACAATGTGGAAGTTTAAATTACTACTTATTAGACCTTGATAAATTATCCGTGTTCATGGTCCTCATAATTGTCTCTTGTAGGGAAGTTTAACTTGGGGAAACTGTATGAGAAACTTGGCTTTAACAAGGAGATTCTGTCAAGAGGTAAATATGCTGAGCTCCTTGCAGCCGAACAACGGCCTTTGAGGTAGGAGGTCTTGTTCTCTTTCATCTAACCCTTCATATTATTTTGCTAGTCTTTTAAAAACAGAAATTTGGGTCCATCTTTACAAGATAGATTGAGACAAAATTCATTTTACATGTTTCATTGACTTCACTTACAGAGGCAAGAACAATTTCCTCTACTTTTTGGTTTGTCCTATGATACGTTATAATGCTTGAAGAAAATTAACTAGCATAAATTTCCAGACCAGATGAAGCTGAACTTTTTGCGAAGTCTGCTCAGCATGCATACGAGCAATTTCGAGACAAGGCAGCATTCTCAAGGTCGATGCCGGTATGCTTTACACTTGCCTAAAAATTGATACTATCAAAGCAAGAGAAAACATTGGTGTTCGAGAGGGAAAATTTTATGAAGTTATGAAATGAAAGATAATGGGAGTTTATGCTTCTTGCAGGTAGACAAGATGGAAGAGGTTGCACAAGGCAGAGTCTGGACTGGCAATGATGCTGCTTCACGAGGTCTGGTTGATGCCCTTGGCGGGCTTTCTCGTGCTGTTGCCATAGCAAAACAAAAGGCAAATATTCCCCAGGACAAGCAGGTTGGTTTGAACTTCTTCAGCTTCATCAACTCCATGGATCTAGTACACATTTTAGATAATATATTTTGGATTCCAAACTTATTTCAATTGAATACACTAGGTTTTATTTTTGACACACGTGTCCCCTTGGATTGATTGTTCAAAATAGAGTTGCAAACTAGCACAATAAAGATGTTAGTCTACCAGTGCTTGCATACTGTTAATTGGCATATTGTTTCTTGATTCCTCCTAAAGTGGCGGCCAAGGTTAAAAGGTCATTGCCGCCATGCCCTCTTAGTTGGTTTTGGGCACAAGATGCTTTTGCATGCAAATGAAGCCACTTTCCACTTGTTGGCCTGTTAAGCAGCCGTAGGTCTAGTGGATTAAGAATATTCAAGGAACTAGCCAATTTCTGCTTATGTGTGTTAATGTGTTCGGAAACAAATCCTGACTATTCTTTCACTGCCTAGGTCACCCTTGTTGAGTTGTCAAGACCCTCCCCTACTCTTCCAGAGCTCTTGAGTGGCATAGGAAATTCTGTAGCTGACGTAGACAAAAGTTTGAAAGAACTGCTGCAAAATCTTTCACTGTCTGATGGAATTCAAGCCCGGGTGGATGGAATCTTGTTCCAGAGATTGGAGGGAGCATCTTATGCCAACCCCATCTTGAATTTGATAAAAGATTACCTTTCTTCCATCTAGTCTGTTCTCGTTACTGATTTTTTTTTTAAATGAAAGAAATTATATTAATCATAGCAAAAGCAATCACACTATTATAATAAGTCACATTGTCATGCTGGAATCAGTACATAGTGAAGTGTCTATAAAGAGCTAAATTGATTATATAAAAAAAAAAACAATGAATTACAACTTTCAACTGTTTTTCAACGCATTGCTAAGTGCATTGTGCTTGTTGTGAGCTATAAATGCGACGTGAATCCAATTGACGATGTGTTCAATGATCTGATATTTTATTTCTTTGATTTTCTTGTATAATCTCTTGTTTTTCTCCCTCCAAAGGGAGTAGATGGTAGTAGTAAAAGTTGTTTTAATAAGTGCCTGTTTGGATGAGCTTTTTGGAGGTCAACCAGTACTTTTTTTCATCACAAAAGTTT
>JANIHZ010000007.1:27431103-27444462 GCA_027478365.1 Erythroxylum rufum | reverse complement strand
ATGCTCGACTTTTACGCTTAAACAGAATTTATGCCAGCAATAGATAAAATGATCCAAATAATTCAAGCCACCTTGAATAATCACCAATTTCACTAAAATCTCAATACAAAGTTTTGACCCAAAACAAAGTAATGAAATTAAATCCGAAATCAACACAATATCAATCGTCAAATAATAATTCAGTCACAAAACACAGCTCCAAATAATTAAATAGTAAAATCTATGAATTACTAATTAATTAAATGGACAGAATAAAAATACAGTTTAACTCCCCTATAAAATCGCCAAGCTCCTGCCTTTGCCATTGAACCGAAAGATTATGATAAATTAGCCACGACAATTCATTGGAGGTGCTGTGAAAAATGAGCTCCGATAGCCAGCAATGGAAGGTGGGAATGAGGGTTTATTTCTCTGATTTCTAGTCCGCGCCTGCCTTCCAAGGACAACTCCAGCTGCCTTCCTTCACGTTGTTTTCTGCTTAGTTTTCCAGCCTTCACGCACACACGTAGACTAGCTGACCAACAACACACATACAAACTCTCGTCTACGTCTTTTTATTTGCTTTTTCCAACTTTCGCACAACACTCTCAACCTCCACTTGCCTTGCGTGATCTCCCTATAGCTCCAACGTCACAGCTGCCTCTCTTTTCACTCACACAAACAGCCCCACTCCAAAGACAATTACACAGCACTCACCTCCAACGTTAATTCCCAGCTGCTGCCTCAAGTTTCGTTCCAAAGCTACTCCAAAACAGCACAGACTCACCACCAAGACAGCTCTCTTTCAACAGCAAATCAACGCCTCCTCACACATGGTCCAAGCTCCTTCTAATTCATGTTCTCCAGCACTCACAAAACATCCCACGCACAAGGCAGCCTTTTTTTTTATTTTCGTTCAAAATTCTCCCGAGCCAACACACCTCACGCCTCCGGCAACACACACTCACTCTCGCACAATCTTCAAAGCCAACTCCTCCTTCTGTTTTTGCTATTTTTATTTTCTCTACACCAACCACTCACACACCCCAAAAAAAAAACGTTAACTCACCAGCCCCCTTCTCCTGCTTTTCACGTTGACACACACAAGCCAACTTCCAACCACACGTCAACTTCTCCAGCACACTTCACTCTCACGCAGCACTTTCTCTCCACGTTAAAATTCAAGCAGCAGCTCACACAACACAGCTCTCCTAACTCACGCACCTCTGGCCTTTACACCCACACACTAGGACAGAACACTAACGTCTCACACACACACACGCTCCTGGTCTGTTCACGCCACTCTCCTTTATTTTTCTCCTAAGCATAAGCCAACAATACCACACACACACACACAACCATACCAGACCACACTAGAACAGCACACACATAAATCTCTATCCTTTACTCTCACACACAACTCACGTTCTCCTTCTGACCACTCACAAGAAGACAACAACCACCGAAACCAGCTAACTTCACACACGCAAATCACTCAAACCTCTAACGCACAAGCCCAGCAGCCACCTGCACTCCACAGCACACACTACGTTAACTCACAAGCCAACACACCTCACCTCCCTAACGTCAAGCCCCCTCCTCTCTTTTATTTTTTTGTGATAGACTCTTCTTTTTATTTTATTTTCTTTTTCCAGCCACTCATACCACAGAACGCACGCTCCCACAGTCAACAATGACTCACACTTATGGCTTCTTCCCCACCCAACAGCCCCCTTTCTCTCCTTTTTATGTTGGTGTCTGCTTCTTGTTTATTAATTCCTCTCCTCAAGTGCATCTCCAGCTGGTGGTTGTGCTGTCTTTTAATCACTCAAGCTCCCCTTTGTCACTTTCCAGCTGATGTTTGGTGCTTGCTGCGTGCATGGTGGGGCTCTCCTCTTCTGTTGTGCTACAAGCATTGTCAATTAAATTACGACCCATTTAATTGCCTGCTCTTCCATTTGATTTATGTTACTCCACGTTGCTTCCACGAAAATTAATTTATTTTTCTTTTTAATTTCTTCAAATACCCTGCAACAAAAATTACAAAAAAAATGTAACATCAATTGTTCAAAAATCACTATCACAATTAAATCAAAATATTAATTTTTTTTCTTATAAACACAAATTAAATGCTAAGCACAATAATTCAAATAATATTCAAATAAAGCCATAAATACTAATTTTAGTGACAAAACCTCATCCAATTGATATGAAAATATACTCGAATAAATGAGTTTGTCAAGTTCTAAATGCAATAACTCAACTCCTTCCTTTTTATATACCCGACTTAAGTAGGAAAGATAAGAATCATTAGAGTAGTACAAGTTTTGGCCAGTATATAAATCAATTCTATAAGGACATACTAAGAGATATGGGGAATTTAAACACAGCATAATATAGTCTAGGATGATTGTCTGCTCCTAAGAATCTCCTTTCATATGTGATTAGTTGCTAAAGGGAGATTAAATACAATAAATCTATATAAACTATGAGGGGTTAAGGATGTTTTCTAGGAAGTGATTAACTGGTTCTTATCTAGTACCCTCATAAGGTACGATAGAGCATTAGTAATGATTGCCTTGTGGTCCTACCTTTACAAGCTATGGGAAGAGTAGAGTGTTAGATGCTAAAGGGAAGCGAAAAAACTAGAGGCTTAGCTAAAAGCTGAGATAATAAAATAGGTGAGAGAACAAGTTTTTCTAATTATAGTTGCAAGCAACTGTAATAGAATGACATCTAACGTATTGAGAATTTCTTAAATCATAAATATATACGAGTTACAAATTCATAGACAACATCCCAGTCATATAATGAAAACATACAAAGTGTAGGTTGTCCAGTTCCATGATACACTTACATTGGACCTAGGAGAAAAGTTAGAAGTGGAGATATACATGATCCTTTAAGTAGCAAAAGAAGGGACCTTTTGAGGTCCAAACCACCTTCAAGGTGAGCCATGCAATAGATAACTTGTGGAACACAAGAATTAGTGTTAGCTCTCTTAGAAAATGAACAACGAATAGTGAATAAGCAGTTTTACTAGGAAATAATTAACGAAAAAAGTTAGTGAAACCTTATATGAGGGCACCATGCAATAGATAATGAAAGACATGTGTGAGTAGGAGCTCTCTTACACTTATTATGGAATGATCTTGTTTTTGCCTTTGATAGCTTAATATACTAATGGATGTAATTAGATGTAATGTCTAGTGATGGATATCCTTTTGTTATGTTGTGTTTGAAACTCTTTTTCTATTAAAAATGAATTAATTATTTCATTTTGAAAAAACAATAATGATTGAAAAAGAAAATCAACAATAGTGATTTCATAAATTTGTTAACTATATTAAACGACTAGTATTTGATATACAATGTCCATAAAGTAACGAAAATTTAGAAAAAATAGGGAAAGTTGTTTATTAAATTTGTTATTTCAAGCTATATGTATTTGAAAATTCTTACTTATGTTTATAATTAAAGGATAAATATTTCTAGAGCTTAAAATATGTTTTACAAATCAAATATAAAGTGATATGAATTGTGATATTTTAATCCAACGTGACTTCATACTGTGATTAGTAAATGAGTTATTATTATATTTTAATTAAGAGTTAATTTTGTTATTACTTTGATATATAAAAGTTCAATGAAGAAGGTGAAATTGCAATAACCTAACTTCAAAATATTCTTCTTATTTACCTAATGTAGTTGATAAGTGTTAATTAGGTTATGTTTTAACATGATTTTAGAAACATTTTCCTTGTGCTTGGATAGTTTTTATTAGGTTTGGTATTCTATATGGCTTATAATTTCTATTTACAATCCTTATTTTAACTCCCTAATAAAGAAGGAATGAATTCGAGTAAGTTAGAGCCATATTAGAGAAGTTTAACAATTTTTTGGGGGAATATGAATCTAATATAAATCCATATTTTCATAACTTAGGTTAAATGTATGCGCATATTCAACTAGTGTAGGTTAGTAGTGCATTTTTTCTCTTCAATCATTAGCCAAATTAACAACATAGCTCAAACATGGATCTATATTTATGCATTCAAGACCTATATTCTCAAGAGAAACTCATGCAATATAGACTTGTTTTAGACCCATATTGGTGGTAACTTTTACAAAAATTCTAAGGTGTTTTACTTAAAAAGAAAAAGAAGAAAATACACCACTGAGAGTAATTATTAGGATCCAAATTAGAGTGTCTTAAGATAAGTGTGAAGAAATTTTAGAGGATGGATTCTAGCTAAAAGAATAAAAAAGAAGTGCTTCTTAGGAGGTAACTTAATGGTTTAGGTGTTTTATTACAATTTGGTAGCTTTTAGGATCTTTAGTATTAGTTTTAGTATGTTTTTACTGGAAGTTCATTTTTTGCATGTATTTTAAGTAAAATGTAGTTTTAAATTCATAGATTTAATTATAATTTGATGTTCTTTCATTATTAGAATGAGCTATCTTATATGGGAAGAGATTTGGTTGAGTTTTGCAGGTTATATAGGCAACACAATATCCAATATGGTAAATTATTTTCCATACATAATAAAACATCTTTACATATCTTTGGAGAGTGATCCAACAATTGAGGAACTCTAGTGATGAGTTAAAGATCAAGGACTCTTGATGGCATTGGATAAGGCTGACATTCTTTAGTTATGAAGGGAGTAACAACTATCTAGTTTCCCTCTCCCACCTTATTATCTATTCTTTTTATTGTTTTTGTATGATCTATACATTAGGGACAATATACAACTCAAGAATAAGGTGAGTTAATTACTTATGGTTATCATTTTTTTTTATTTAGACTAAAAGAATAATTCTAAAAATATTTAATTATTATATGTTTGGTTCTTATTGTAATTCAATTTTAGATAATTAGTAATGAGTATTGATGATATAGTTAATTTTATTTATCTTTACTAATTTTAAAATGGACATTAGATTTCAACTATGATACTTTTTTATAATTTGGTCATACAATTGAGTTAGAAGTGAATTCTATTTTAAGAATTTTTAGTATCCCATAAAAAAGTGTGTGAATAAATGAGAATTAAATATATGTACTCTACTAGCTTAAAACTAAGTAAAAAGTTTGAAGTTAAAGAGTGGTGCTAGCAGACATTTAACATGGTGACCTAATTAAGTAATTTACAGTATCCAAGAAAAGGAGTTTACTTTTTTTTTGGAATCTTGGAAGACATTTCATCAAGTCTCTAAATGCTTATGTGTTATTTAAAGGTCAGTGCTTTGCTTTTCTTTCTGTAAGAGTTATAAAAATTTTTGAAAGTTGAAGCATATTTCTAATGTATGTTCATTTTATTCAGTATATTGAATTTTTATGGATTGATTTAAAGTTTGAGGATTAAGGAGTTGAATTGCATTGATTGATTAATTAATGCAAGTAACTAAAAACCTATCAAATTGATAAATAATGAAGATTATTGATTGATCTAATTTATTTGTTAAATTATTTCTATAAGTTATCACTTATTTACATTAAAAGTGATGAAATTGATTTACGTAAGGATAAGAAAATACTTAAATGTAGGGTAATTTCATAAGCATTAGTTAAACTATATTCTTAATATGATTTTGAAAGTATTTTCCTTATATTTGCATGATTTATTGGATTTGGATTTGAGGGTAGTTTCATAAGTATTTTGTATAGGCTTTGTTTTAGCTCTTCACATGACACCCTAATACCCCCTAGGAGTATATACAAATGCACCTGAAATAGGCCTAGACAATTCAACAACTTCCAGAGATAAGGAAAACACATATCACATCTCACATTTCATTGTGGTTTATACAAGTCAAAAATTATACATATAACATTTATATATAAAAAATTCTCATCATAAGTTATGGTTAGTACAGGCCATTCATATATACTAAAAAAATTCTACTTAATATTTATAAATACAACACACTGCTTAGATACAAAATCTTCCAAAAGGTTACACGTCCTTCTTTGGCCGTTGCGATTATCCTAACCTTAACCCTGTTTGTCATACCCTACACAAAGGAAAAACCATTGTGCTAAGATAGCAACTACTCATAGCAATCACCTAACAATCACATGTAAATGATTCATGACAATTAAGTGATAGAAAATACATTATAAAATAAAAGTCATAAAGTATCATATAACAATAGTTAAACATAATATTCATAGATTATTTGAAATATAAGTTTGCATCATAACAGAACAAATATCTAAATATAGACATAATTACATAATAATTTGTTCAGACGTGAGTAACGAGAACAGAACAAAAGATACCTATGATTGGTATCTTTAGAAGAGGCAATAGCCTCTGAAACAGAAGAGACTTAAGTCTCTAAAACAGAAGACACTGTAATGTCTAAGAATAGAAGTAGCTGCATATCCTTCTAGTATGCTTATTTACCCACAACTAAGACTCGGCAGGTTAAAACTAATCATCAGAACATCATAATTACATTTCAGAGTCACATTGAAGAGAAAAAATTCGTAAGGTAAAAATTAATTCTCTTATGCTTACAATTATAATTTTAAAATGTTTATCATGCCCATTCGTATTTGATATGCTTTATGATCATATTCCTTTTCACTAATACATTATTGAAAACATTAAAGTATATACATATTACTTGTATGATGAGTCTCATATTACACTTATACTAGGTTTGCTAAGCTTTAATGACATCCAAAAAGGTTTATATGAGATGCGGTAAACATCATAAATGAAAATAATGTCTTAGTTGACAAAAGAAAGGATCACGATCGCGACACTCATATTACGATCTTGTCAGATGCTCACCATTCATACCTCTAATTGTTCTGTTATATTCATATATAAAAAGTTAAAATCAGGTTTTAAGGTCTTATATATATTCGTTACTCTATGTATTAACTTTCTAATGGAATAAATTTCACGCAATTTGGTTAAGTATTCTGAGATTTATCCCCGAAATGCTACTGGATGTTCAAAAACAGGGATAGTAGCAAGAACATCCAGGGATAGTAGCAAGAACTAAACTTCAAGCTAGAATTAACAACTCTTAAAGGAAGAAACATATTTTGTTTTCTTCATGAAAGTTTTAGACTATGTCTCTATTTTAACCTCCAATTATAATTATCCAATTTTGAGGTTTAGAAACCAAGATATGTCCAAATTACATATGTTTGTTCAGTGGAAGCTATCCATCCAACGAGGTACCTATTCTAAATCAATTAACTTCGACCTTATCATGTAAGAGCAATGCAAAAACACATCCAATTTTAACCAACAACATCTCATAAGAAAATAGGATACTTCCTTTACCAATTCCCCTCACATCATGTTTATAATCTAAACAAACATATGAAAATTCGCATACCTCTTAGAGAAGTGATCAAAACCCTTTTCGTTCATTTTACTTACTTTTCTTTGCCTTTGCCTTTCATTTTCTCCTCCTCTTGGTTTCTAACGAAGATTAGCTAGATTCCTAATACAAAAAATGGTGTGATGAAGAAGATGAAGTTGAGAGGAAATAGGAGAGGAAAAATCTAGAATTCCTAACCCTAAAGGTCATCCCTCTATCCTCCACTTATGCGCATTCATACTCTTCCAAGACTCACACACATGCTTAATTATTATTGGACACATGCATTATTATTATTGGTCACTTATTCCTTAATCCTATTGGTCCATTTGTTAACTTTAGGAAAAACTACACGTTGGTCCTTCTTCTTGCTTTAATTCCTACATTGGCACATAATCTCATCAATTAATTTCAATCTCATCCACATTTCACGTCTAAGTATGTACATCTATGCTGAAATGTACAAATTACCCTTTTATTGATGCCTTTTACATTAAGTATCATTATATCCCTTACAATAATTAGATGCACTTAATTTTTTATGTTCACTTCTTATTACACCTTAGACATGCTATAATACTTCTAAGGTATATGTTGGGGCCTTACATTTCTCTTCCCCTTAAAAAGTATTTTGTCCTTGAAATTTAAACTTGTATTGAATAAATATGAGTACTGAGTCCTTATCATCAATTTGGGTTCCCATGTTGCTTCCTCAAGTCTTTGATGTTGCCAAAGTATTTTCACTAGAGGTATTTGTTTATTTTTGTGTTGTTGGACTTTTCTGGCCAAAATAGACACAGGTCTTTCTTCATAAGAAAAATCTGATTGTACTTAAATGTTTTGCACAGGAACCTTATGTGTATCATCATACCGATATCTTCTCAACATAGAAACATGAAACACATCATATAACTTGGCCAATTCTTCAGGAAGAGCTAACTTATAAGCTACTGGACTAATTATCTGAAGAATTTCATAGGGAATAATGTAGCTTGGGTTGAACTTACCTTTCTTCCCAAACTGAAGTATTTTTTCTATGGTGATACTTTAAAACATACCTTATCCACTACCTGATACTCAATATCTTTCCTTTTTAAATCGGTATAGGACTTCTACCTATCGCTGGTGGTTTTTAATCTCTGTTGAATAATATCTCTTCAGTATCTTTTACAATATCAGGCCTGAACATCTTGTTTTCACTTAATTCAGTCATACAAATAAGAGTTTTGCACTTCTTACCATATAATGCTTTATAAAGTGCCATGCTAATACTAATTTGATAACTGTTATTATAAGCAAACTCCATCAAAGAAAGATATTTATCCCAACTTCAAGGGAATTTTAACGAACAACCCCGATGCATATCTTCTAATACCTAACTAACCCATTCAGATTATCCATCTGTCTGGGGGTGGAAAGCGATATTAAAATTGAGTCAGGTACTCAAAGTTGTTTATAGACTTTTCTAGAATCTCATAGTAAATCAAAGATCATGGTCAGAAATAATAGACAATGGTACCCCATGCAATCTCACTATCTCGTTCACATATATATCTGCCAGCTTATCCATCGAAAAGTCAGGACGCGTGGCTATGAAATGAGTAGACTTGGTGAACCTATCCACAATCACCTATACAACATCAAGCTTCCTTTGGGTAAGAGGAAGCCTAGTGACAAAATCCATAGTAATGTTATCCTATTTCTGTTGGGGAATCAGAATAGGATTCAAGAAACCAGATGGAACCTGGTGCTTAGCTTTAACCTGCTGACATGTCAAACATTTAGATACATAATCTACAATAACATGTTTTATCCAAGACCACCAATAATGCTGCTTCAAATCTTGATACATTTAATTTCCACTAAGATGCATTATGAAGACAGTATTATGGGCATCATACGATAACTTCTTCTTCAATTTATCACTAGTTGGTACACACAACCAATCTTTGTAATATAAATCACCATCTCCATTCATAGAAAAGTTAGGTTATTTGCCTTCCTGAGTTGCCAAGATAAATTTTTGTGACTTATCATCAACTTTACGAGCATCAATGATCTCTTGTCTCAAAGTAGGCTTAGATTTTAATTGAGGTATTGAAGCCCTATAAGGTGCAATTCCCGACTCACCTTATTGCACTAACAATGCCAAAATGGTCTTCTGACTTAAAGCATCATCCACAACATTAGCCTTAGTAGGATGATAGTCCACAATGTCATAATCTTTAAGCAATTCCAACCAAAGCCATTGTCTTAGGTTAAGTTGTTTATGAGTAAGTAGGTATTTTAGGCTTTTATGATCAGTGAAAATCCTTCACCTTGCACCATACAAGTAGTGATGCCAAATTTTCAAATCAAACACTATTACTGCAAGGTCAAGATCATGCATAGGGTAGTTCTTCTCATGTGGCTTTAATTACCTAGAGGTCTATGCAATTGTCATACCATCCTACATCAAAAAAACAGCCTAATCCATTTCTAAATCCATCACTAAACTTAGTATATTCCTTACCAGAAGTGGGTTGAACCAATATAGGAGCTTCAGTAAGATTCTCTCTAACTAATGAAAGCTAACTTGACATCCAATACACCATTCAAATTTTACTACTTTTTGTAGTAGTTTAGTTAAATGAGATGCTATCACCAAAAACCCCTTTATAAACTAGTGATAATAACCGACCAAACCCAGAAAACTTCTCACTTCAGTCACATTTCATGGTTCCTTCTAGTTAATAATCACTTCAATCTTACTAGGATCAACTCTAATTCCTTGAGAAGAGACAACATGTCCCAGAAAAAATACTTCCTTAAGCCAGAAATCACACTTGCTTATCTTGGTATACAATTGTTTTTCCTGCAGAGTTTGTAATATAAGCCGTAGATGTTGAGCATGATTTTGCTCATTCTTGGAATAGACTAGAATATCATCAATGAATACCACAACAAATGGGTCTATCTAGGGTCTAAATACCCTATTCATCAGAACCATAAATGTAGCTGGCCCATTAGTTAGGCCAAACCGCATCACTATGAATTTATAGTGTCCATATCGAGTTTTAAATGCAATCTTTGGAGCATCCACATCCTTTACCCAAAGCTAATAATACCTTGATCGCAGATCTATCTTTAAAAATGTCATTGCACCTTTTAACTGATCAAATCTATCTTCTATCCTTGGTAATGGTTACTTATTCTTCACTGTAATCTTGTTCAATTGCCTGTAATCATTGTACATTCGGAGAGTACTATCTTTCTTCTTAATAAGCAGATCGATGCTCCCCGAGCTGAGACACTAGGTTAAATAAATCCCTTATCTAGTAGCTCCTGCAATTGAACTTTCAACTCCTTTAATTCAATAGGAGCCATCCTATATGGTGCTCTGGATGTGGGAGTAGTGTCAGTCACAATTTCAATAGATAACTCCACTTCCCTTTCGAGAGGAAGCCCAGGTAGTTCTTCAGGAAAAACATTTAGAAATTTGTTCACACTGGAATGTATTGTAGCTTTACACTTTCCTTTCTCAAATAAAGAACAAAAGCCAAATAAGCATCACACCCCTTCCTAAGAAACCTTCAAGCTTACATAAAAGATATCACACTAGTCAGAGGACTAGTGCGAATGCCATAAAAATTGTTTCAATTTGATCAGCTTCTTAAGCACAATAGATTTAGCTCTACAATCAACAACTGTCAGATGTTTTGACAACCAATCTATACCCAAAATCAATCGAATTCACAAAAAGGCAATTCAATTAGATCTTTACATACTTGAATTAAGAACCAAAAATATGGGACAACCACATTAGGGAAATAACAAACTCTTATATGCATATACAGGCAATATTTAAGCTCCGGTTAGGCAAAAATAAACTAAATCATACTTTTATACCACCAAATTGTGACACCCTACTACCCCCTATGAGGATATATGGATGCACCCAAAGTAGACCTAGACAATTCAACAACTTTTTGAGATAAGGTAAACACATATCACATCTCACATTTCATTGTGGTTTATACAAGTCGCAAATTACACATATAACATCCATAAATTAAAAAAATCTCATCATAAGTTATGGTTAGTACAGGTAATTCATATATGATAAAAATTTTCTACTTAATATTTATAAATACAAGACACTGTTTAGATACAAGATCTTCCAAAAGCTTACATATCCTTCTTTGGCTATTGCAGTTGACACATCCTTAACCCTATTTATCATAACCTACATAGAGGAAAAACCATCGAGCTAATAATGATGCAAGATTGTAACTACTTATAGCAGTCGCCTAACAATCACATGTAAATGATTTATGACAATTGAGTGATAGAAAATACATTATAAAATAAAAGTCATGAAGTGTCACATAACAATATTTGAACATGATATTCAGAGATTATTCCAAATATAAGTTTGCATCAAAACAGAGGAAATATTTGAACATATACAAAATTTCCTTATAATTTCTTCAAACATGGGTAACGAGAATAGGATAGAAGATACCTATGATTGGTATCTATAGAAGAGGCAATAGTCTCTAAAACAGAAGAGACTTCAGCCTCTAAAATAGAAGACATCGTAATGTCTCATAACAGAAGCAGCTGCAGTTCCTTCTAGGTATGCCTATTTACCCATAACTAAGACTTAGCAGGTTAAAACTAATCATCAAAACATCATAATTACTTTTTAGAGCCACATTAAAGAGCAAAAATTCATAAGATACAAATTAATTATCTTATGCTTACAATTATAATTTAAAAATGTTTATCATGCCCATTCATATTTAATATGCTTTATGATCATATTCCTTTTCAATAATATATCAATGAAAGCGTTGAAGTATATACACTTTACGTGTATGATGAGTCTTATATTAGGCTTATACTAGGTTTGATAAGCTTTAGTGACGTACAAAAAAGGTTTGGATGAGATACTATAAACATTGGAAGAGAAAATAATGTCCTAGTTGTGACAAAAGACAAGATAACAATTGAGACACCCATATCACAATTGTGACAGACACTCACCATTCATACGATCACTTGTTTTTTTTTATTCATATATCAAACATTCGAATTAGGTTTTAAGGTCTTCTAGAAGTTTGTCATGAGATGTCTTAATTTTCTAATGGAATAAAGTTCATGAAATTTCATGAAGTATTCAGAGAGTTATTGTTGGGACCCGATCTCGGGAGCGGACCCCAATCGAAAAAGTGGATTCGGAAAGCATAGAGTGGAAGCAATAACATAATCGACATCGAAGAATCGGATTTAGTAAATGAAAAATACGGAAACGAAAATGAAAGAATCCAAAGCGGAAACATAAGGCGGAAATCGAAAGAACGGAACTAATCGGAGCGAAATGAATCGAATCGAATTCAAAACGAACTGAAACAAATGCCGACATCTGAAAGCGCAAACCTTAAAAAAAATCGTGTCACGTTGGAAACCCTAAGACTAAACCTATCCGAAATTCGGTATAATTTTTCTTTTTCTTTTTTTTCTTTTTCATTCCTTTTCTCTTTATTCACTCTCATACAAAGCACAACAAAACCATACAATTTCCCTTTTTGGAAAAACATCCTCAAGAAAATCTCAAATCATAAAAATCTTCTTATACTTCATACATATATCCCAAAAATTCATCTTTTAACCAATGTCTTATTCTCATTCTAATTCCTCAAAAATTTCGGCAGCATAACGGCTGTATTTTTCGAATCCAAAAAATTTGCAAATGCTTAAACTCACTTCTAATATCCCAAAACTAAACTCCAACTCATTGGACCTCCCGTCCAGAAATCCAAACACAAACATTGCAATTCTATACCTAACACTTCAATAATTCTCATTCACAATCATATTCAAGTCCCATTATTCAATCCAAATCATAACCATAAGTAAATATATATACAAAACCATAAGCCACATTTATATTCAATTCCATTCATATTCCATGATCATACACCAAGTTATGTCTCAAATCAATACACAATCCCATAATCATACACAAACTCAAATCCATACATAAAT
>JANIHZ010000007.1:27420173-27431003 GCA_027478365.1 Erythroxylum rufum | reverse complement strand
CAAAATACATAGTAATGTTATCCCATTTCCATTGAGGATTTGGAATAGGATTCAACAAACCAGATGGAACATGGTGCTCAACTTTAACCTGCTGACATGTCAAACATTTAGATACATAATTTACAACATCAATGTTTCATACCAGACCATCAGTAATGCTGCTTCAGATCTTAATACATTTTATTTCCATTAGGGTGCATTGTGAAGACAGTATTATGAGCCTCATACAATAGCTTCTTCTTCAATTCATTACTAGCTGGTAACACAAAGCTGATCTTTGTAATACAGATAACCATATCCTTTTATAGAAAAGTCAGGTTATTTGCCTTCTTGAGTTGCCAAGATAAGTTGTCACAACTTATCATCAACTTTTTGAGCATCAATGATCTTGTCTTAAACTAGGCTTACCTTTTAATTGAGTTACTAAGGCCCCATCAAGTGTAATTCCCCACTCATCCTGCTGCACTGACAATGCTAAATAGTCTTCTGACTTAAAGCATCAGCCACCACATTAGCCTTACCAGGATGATAGTCCACAAAACAGTCATAATCTTTAAACAGTTCCAACCAACATCGTTGTCTCAAGTTTAGTTCTTTCTGTGTAAGCAAGTATTTTAGGCTTTTTATGATTAGTGAAAATCTTGCACCTTTCACCATATAAGTAGTGCCACAAAATTTTCAAAACAAACACTATTGCTGTAAGCTCAGGATCATGCGTAGGATAGTTTTGCTTGTGTGGCTTCAGTTGCCTAAAGGCATATGCAACCACCTTACATCCTACATTATAACACAGCCCAATCCATTTCTAGATGCATCACTAAACACAATATATTCCTTATCAGAAATGGGTTGAGCCAATACAGGAGCTTCAGTAAGCATTCTCTTTAACTGATCAAAGTTAACATGACATCTAGCAGACCATTCAAAATTTACTCCTTTTCGTAGCAATTTAGTCAAAGGAGATGCTATCATCGAAAACTCCTTTACAAACCGGCTATAATAATCAACCAAACCCAAAAAACTTCTCATTTCAATCACATTCTGAGGCAGCTTCCAATTAATAATCTCTTTAATCTTACTAAGATCAACTCTAATTCCTTGAAAAGAGACAACATGTCCCAAAAAAGATACCTCCTTAAGCCAGAAATCATACTTACTTAACTTGACATACAACTGTTTCTCTTGCAGAGTCTATAACACAATCCGTAGATGTTGAGCATGATCTTGCTCATTTTTGGAATAGACCAGAATAATATTAATAAATACCACAACAAACTAGTCTATGTAGGGCTTAAATACCCTATTCATCATATCCATGAATGCAGCTGCAGCATTAGTTAACCCAAACAGCATCACCAGGAATTCATAGTGTCCACACCAGGTTTTAAATGTAGTCTTTGGAACGTCCACATCCTTTACCAAAAACTGATAATACCCTGATATCTTTGAAAATACCCCTAAACCTTTTAATTTGTTCAAACATTTCTTCTATCTTTGGCAATGGATACTTATTCTTCACCGTAACCTTATTCAATTACCTGTAATCAATGCACATTCATAGAGTACCATCTTTCTTCTTAACAAATAAAACTGGTGCTCACTAGGGTGACACACTAGGTCAATAAATCCCTTATCTAGTAGCTCCTACAACTGAACTTTTAATTACTTTAATTCAGTAGGAGCCATTCTGTATGATGCTTTGGATATAGGAGCAGTGTCAGTCATAATCTCAATAGATAGCTCCACTTCCCTTTCAGGAGGAAGTCTAGGCAGTTTTTCAGGAAAACCTTTTGTAAATTTGTTCACCACCAGAATGTCTTGCAGTTTTACACTTTCCCTTTTCGAATCAAACACAAAAGCCAAAAAAGCTTCATACCCCTTCCTAAGAAACATTTGGGCTTATATAGCATATATCACACTAGTCAGAGAACTAGTACGGATGTCATATAATTTTTTTTGAATTTGATTGGGCTTCTTAAGCACAACATTCTTAGCTCTACAATCAATAATTGTCTGATGCTTAGGCAACCAATCCATACCCAAAATCAAATCGAATTCATGAAAAGGCAATTCAATTAGATTTGCTACAAACTCACAACCTTGGATTAAAACAATACAGTTTTAATAAACCCTGTTAACCAACACACTACTACCTTAAGGACTAATTATATGAATATCATAATCCAATCGATCTTTCCATAATTGAATCTAGAACCAAAACATGGAACAAACCACATTAGGCTAAACACAAACCCTTATATGCATATATAGGCAATATTTAAGCTTTAGTTAGGCCATAATCGCCTAAACCATGCTCTAATACCACTAAATTGTGAGACTCTAACACCCCTTAGGAGGATATATAGATGCATCCAAAATAGATCTAGATAATTCAATAACTTCCAAAGATAAGGCAAACATATATCACATTTTATATTTCACTGTGGTTTACACAAGTCACAAATTACACATATAACATCCATACCAAAAAAAAGTTCATCATAAGTTACGGTTAGTACAGGCCATTCATATATACTACAAAATTCCTTCTTAATATTTATAAATACAACACACTATTTATATATAAGATCTTCCAAAAATGTTGCACGTCTTTCTTTGGCCATTACGGTTGTCCCAATCTTAACCCTATTTATCATGACCTATATGGAGGAAAAACCACCATGCTAAGCATATAGCCTAGTGGGGAATAATGATGTAAGATAGCAATTACTCATAGCAGTCGCCTAACAATCACATGTAAATGATTCATAACAATTAAGTGACATACACGATAAAATAAAAGTCGTGAAGCATCACATAACAATATTTGAACATGATATTCAGAGATTCCAAATATAAGTTTGCATCAGAACAAAACAATTATCTGAACATATATAAAATTGACTACTAATTTCTTCAAATTTGGGTAATGGGAACAGAATAGAAGATACCTATAATTGGTATCTACAGAAAAGGCAATAGCCTCTAAAATAGAAGAGACTTAAGGGGTGCTTGGTTGATGAGTTTGGGAAGGGGTTAATGGGTAAGGAATGAAAATTGAGTGGTTGGTTGTAATGTATTAGAACAGAAGCAGCTGCAGACCCTTCTAGGTATGTCTACTTACCCACAACTAAAACTTGACAGGTTAAAACTAATCATCAGAACATCATAATTACATTTTAAAGTCACATTAAAGAGCAAAAATTCATAAGATTTTCTTTTGTCTCCACTTTGACTTGTTTCAGATTGTTCTTTTGCTTTTGAACCTATTTGGTTGATTCATATATATTTCTTGTTGATCGGATTCATAACCATAAATTATTTCAACTTGATCAATAATAGGTTTTATGAGTTCGTATTTTAAAAATTGAGATTTACAAATTATTTATGAAATATGGGATTAATTTTCCAAGTTTTTATTTATTCGTACATGCTTATATAAGATTTAAGGATAACAATTTAGAAGGATTAGAAGAATTTACATTAGCTTATATTGATGACTTTATTATATTTTCAAACAAAGATAAGGAAGATTATTTAAAAAAGGTAACAAATGTTCTCACTAGATGTTAACGTAAAGGATTAATTTTAAGCAAAAAGAAAATTCATTCCTTTATGCTTACAATTATACTTTGAAAATGTTTATCATGCTCGTTCGTGTTTAATATGCTTTATGATTATATTCCTTTTCAATAATACATCAATGAAAGCATTAAAGTATATACACATTACATGTATGCTGAGTCCCATATTATGCTTATACTTGGATTGGTAAGCTTTAGTGACATCCAAAAAGGTTTGGATGAGATGTGGTAAACATCATAAACGAAAATGATGTCTTAGTTATGACAAAAGAGAGGATCACAATCGTGACAGACACTCACCATTCATTCCTCTATTTTTTCTATTATATTTATATAGCAAACGTTCGAATTAGGTTTTATGGTCTTCTAGACATTTGTTCCTATATGTCTTAATTTTCTAATGGAATAAATTACACAGAATTTGGTTAAGTATTTCTAGATTTATCCCTAAAACACTATAGGATGTTTGAAAACAGGGACAATAGCCAGAACTCAACTTCAAGACAGAATCCAAAACTCTTAGAGGTATAATCAAATCTCAGTTCCTTTATAAAATTTTTATACCTATGTATCTAGTTTAATCTCTAATTAAAATGATCAAATTTGGAGGTCTAAATACCAAGATAAGGCCAAATTACAAAAGTCTGTTTAGTGGAACCTATCGATCCAACGAAGTACATTCTAAATCAACTAACTTTGGCCTTATCATGCAAGAGCAACACAAAAAAACATCCAATTTTAACCAACAACATCTCATCAGCAAATAGGATACTTCCTTTACCAATTTTCGTCACATCACGTTCATAATCCAAGCAAACATATCAAAATTCCTATACCTCCTGAAGAAGTGATCAAAACCCACCCTTTCACTTCACTCTACTTGCTTCTCTTTGCCTTTGGTCTTCTCCTCATCTACATATACACACCTATTCAAAACTCGTCTTCAACAATTACATATACATAACAAAACCCTAGATGAAGAGAAAACCACTAAATTTTACCATGGTTTCTACCAAAGATTAGCTTGATTCCTTATAAGAAAAATGGTGTGATGAAGAAGATGAAGTGGAGAGGAAAAACCTGGAATTCCTAACCCTAAAGGCCATCTTAATCTTACTCTTAGTGATATAGAGCATTCTTGTATTAAATTTGTTTCATTTTTTGGAGTTATACAATGCATACATGCATTATTTTCAAGTTCTCCTAAAAGGTGGAAGGTTTTACTTGATAATGTTCTAGGCTTAACCCTAAAATCATTGTCCAATAAAAAGTGTTAAAGCTATTAGATTTCAAGATCATCAAATAAGATTGGCTTTGGTGGAATTATCAATATCTTGTAATGATCTCAAGTTAAAGAGTGAAGCGAAAAGTTTGGCTATTTCGCTTGAGAGTTTTGAATTTTTACTTGGAATGGTTATTTAGTACAATATTTTATTTACTATTAATATATTGAGCAAAAATTTATAGTCTAAACATATATGCATCGACGCTACAATAGAGAGATTAAAAGGTGTGATGGTAATTTTTGAGAAATATAGTAACGAAGGAATTTTTTCTCTAGTATGAATATTGCTAAAAGTGTCGATATAAGATGAATGTAGAGCCTACACTTTTAGTTAGATTTTGTATTATTAGAAAAGGACAATTTGAAGAAAATGATTATGATGATGAAACGTAATCAGTGAAGAGTCCTTTAGAGTCAGTTACTTTCTAGTTATTATGGATATGACAATTACTTAGTCGAAGAATATATTTGAGCAAGTAATCATATTTGAAAGTATTTTTGGATTCTTATTTAATTCAAAAAAGTTGAGGTTAATGGATGATAATGAACTAAGAGAATGTTGCACTACTTTTAAACTACTTTTTCTCTTGATAATGTGTCATATTCGGATTTAGATGATCTTTTTTCTAAATTAAAAGTATTGAAAATGACTTTGCCAAATGAGTCAATGTCAACAGTTGAAATTCTTGAATTTATTAAAGCTGCAGATTTTTATCTAAATATTTCAATTATTTGCTGAATCTTATTGACTATATTTGTGATTGTAGCATTAGTTAACAAAAGTTTTTCAAAGTTAAAATTATTAAAAATTTAACTGAGGTCATCAATGTGACAAGAAAGGTTGAATGACTTGGATATTTTATGATCGAGATAGATATGTTGGACAATATTGATCTTAATACTGTTATTCATGATTTTGTATTTAGAAATATGTAGAAATTTTAATTTTTATTATCATTGTTGTGCTTGTTAATGTAGTTTTGTAACTACTTGGTGTTTTGCAATTTGACGTTGCTATTTGGTTGCTACTCTTACTGTTTTATAGGTACTACTATTGGTTTCAGTGATTTTATTACTGTTGACATTTGTAAGATATTTGCTTCTATGATCATTTTGCCTTAGTATTTTCTTAGATACGTGACTTATAACTTAAGTCACTTATGTATTGATATTAAAAATTGATAATAAAAATATGCTTTTGAGGTTTACATAGTTGCATAATGCTAATTCATTAGGCCCCTTTTTTTTACTTTGTTTTAGGCATATAAAGGTCAGGAACAACCATGTTTAGCTAGTATATAAAGGATGAAAAGAACTTTCTTAACGATTAAGTCTAAAACAAAATAAATATCAATTTTAATATGCTTGTTGCAATTATAAGAAATTGGATATGTAGTAAGGAATGTAGCACTATCACACCATAAGTTGGGTTTGAGATCAAATAAGTCAATTTCATTAAGAAGAGATGTGACCCAACATAATTCTATAGATACAAGTAAAATACTTATACATTTAGTCTTAGTATTAGAATGAGCAACAATAGGTTGTTTCTTCACATTCAAAGAAATAAGATTAGGTCTCAAGATGATCATTACAGTAGACAATGAGAGTAATAATTGAGGCTTTAGTTAAGTATAGGCCATGAGAGGTTGTTCACCACAAATATAAACAATTTGTTTAATCATATTTCGGTAGACGTTATTAAGGCAATAAAGAATTTGTTAATAACAAATTAAATATCATAAGAAGTGAGGCAAAGGTTCTAAAGAGCACCAACAGTGTTGTAATATGCAATAGGATCAAAGAGGGGAGTGTCATGGTCTTTAAAGAAAGGTAAAGTGGGGGTCATGAGTGTTGGAAAAGATTTTGAATTTACAAGATGTGTATAAGGGAGAAGATCTTGTGTAACATACCACTCTCATAGAACATATGCCCGAACGTATCGACGATTATTCGAGAACATACTCTACAAGAATGGCATGTTAAGACGATCGCATTACCACATTTTAATCATCACATATCAAAAGCATTTCAAACATTCATTTTAAATCATTTCATTCACAATCATATTAAATCACAAATGTCATTACACTTCAGAGTTCACATATACACTTGACAATATGTGAGAAATGTTGTTCATAATGCATAATGACTAGAGACATTTGCAGGTACAACTGATCTCAACCACTAACTCATGTCCAATTGCAGTATACTCCAATTAGTCTAACTAGATCTCCTCTCATACATATATCAGGTAAGCTAACATTTCATATCACAACACATCTTTATTTTCTTTTCAACTGTATTTCAAACAATTCAATAATTCATTTTAATTCAATCATATGATGCATATAAGGATGTATATGCAAATGCACATGTGACTCCAATTTATTTTTGCTTTGTTGTGACCGAGCGCCTATTTACTGTCATGTATCCATTGTGGATACCGGGTTCATTTCATTTATTGTCCCGTATCCGTTGTGGATACCGGGCTGATTATTAACTGAGCCTGTGGCTCTTTTTGCACAATCCTGAGCTTAAAGATCTTTTTCACGTTGGTCACTCCGATCATAACTCCTTTATCTGATCATGTATATCAATGTTATGGAATGCATCAATTCACATAATATGCTATCAATACTTTTCATTCAATGTGCTCATGTCATTTATCACATTCTTTGGACTTGAGTCCAGCATTCAACATTCAGTTAAGTACACATTCCATATTACATATACAATTTGAAAACACTTCTATATACAATCCCAAGTATCAAACTCTTCGAAGCAACAATGTCCGGAATCATAGCAATCATGTAAGTAATAATTCAATAATTGAAAGTTAACCAAAAACAATTCAATCATAGTGAGAAACATCTAGGTTAACTCACAGTACACTCCAGATAAGCTATTGCCTTGATGATCTGACAATGTCTGGATGTTGACGATCAACTTGTGTATCTATCTTCATGCAATACACACATATTCCACATATCATTAAGTTGTCAATCACATGATTATTCAATCATTCATATGTATATATATCATGTTTCAATGCATGCTCAATTGGCCTTTTGGGTATTTATTCATATACAAAGATCTTGACCATTCAAATTTTATAGCTTATGTGCTACTATTTTGCAATCAGGTTTATAAATTAAGCTTGATTTATTCCTATTTCATCATTCACACATTCACCAAACCTTTCTAGTAATATATCTTCACACAATTTCCCAATTCTCATTTATTCATACCTAGTATACATTACTCATATCCATTGGATCATATTTGCATTCATAAGAACACCTTTACTCTTATAACAATTCATAATTTCCAGATTTGGATACATTGATATCAAAACAATCCATTCTTTAAGTTATGTTACCAATTAACAATCTAACTTATCAAGCCCTTGATCAATTAATCAAGCAACATACTAGGTCCATTACTAGCCTTAATCAAGTCCAAATATTCCAATTTAGAGTAACTTATCCTCAGTTGGTTCAACAAACACAAAAAAAAAGAGATTATCATTTCAAAGCCTTGCCCACGATCGTGGAGGAAGTGCTCCGAAGTGCACTATCCAATTTCCCTTAATTCTCCACGAATTTCATCTACTTAGGATCATTAACACTTCAAATTTTCCAGAATTCATACTCTCAAATGCTAATTCAATTCATGTTAATTTAACTTCCATCTTGGTTACATTAAAGCTCTCTAAATTCTATTCATTTATCTCACTAACAATCATTCTTACACATACACTAACATCCTCATTTTTTCCAGATTCAATAGAAAACTCTTTCATATCAAATTCAAAATACCTTCATAACAGTCCATTAATTATACCTCAATTACTCATCAATTTTATCTCAATTTCTAACTCAAAATCATTCATTTAGCAGCTCATAAACTATTGCCTTTCATATATGCAAAAACGAAACAGAAACTATCATTCATGCATCATTTTTCAGCACTTATTTCACTCTAATATCACCATCAATCCATGTCCAATTCAGTCATCATCAAGTTCTATCACAACATGCCATAAAGAACAATACTTTACTTGCTTGTTTAGCTCAAATTCTTCCTCAATGATCAAGCTAACCTAGTCCTCCATACATGCAAGATCATCCAAGTACAAGATGGGAGTAGAATGATTTCAGCAAAGGCAAAGAGATGATAGCAAATTATAGCTATCTTTGAGTAGAATCTTATATGGATCTTGAAGTGACTATGAACAAAAGTAAAGCAAAATTTGAAAGTTGTGAGGGTTATGTGTGTATTTCGGTAATGTGAGGGAGGAAGAAGAATGAATTACAATAGAAATATATAGGAAAGATTATGTGTGTATTTCAGTAATGTGAGGGAGGAAGAAGAATGAATTACAACAAAAACATATAAGGAAAGGCTATGCCATATACGTTTATTATTAGATGAGTTAAGATAAGTGTCTCCTTCTTTAAAGAAACTTGTCCTATAAGGAAGCAAGCTATATGTCTTCTGCTTAAATGGTACACATGTCCATCTATTTGGCTGCTAATTGTCACTTAAATGTACTATCATTTGTCACTCAACCTCTAAGCCATTTGTCATTTAATTTTCCATGCCAAATGTCATTCATTTTATAGGCTTAGTCATCCTAATTTTTCATGTAACAACTTGTCTTATCACTTGACATTTTTCCTATACTAAATGTTATTTTAATTCATCAATCTCTCAATTGTAACAATTAATTCCAAGTTACTAATTATAATCTATCAATTCTTGTCATTGGTAAACCAAAGTACCTCGAAATATGTCAATGAAGTGCAATTTGTCTAACTCACAATTCATGTGTGTATGTTAATATTATGCATATGAATGCAATCATAAAATCATGTCATAAATGTACCAAATTCATTCTATATGATGCAACTCATGAGGCTCAGTAATCTAACACTTTAATCCCTTAACAATTCAAGAGACGGGATATTACATCTTGAGTGTATTTTATTTATGTAAGGAGAAGTCCATTTGGTTTAGATATGGCTTCAATACTAAGGAATTAAGTTAAGTTAAGGATATGAATGAGAGAAGAGATAAAGAATGGCGAAGAACTTATAATTAAGATATCATACACATAAATTAAGAGAAATTTTGTGTCAATAAGGATAAAATGAATGAAAAGGGAGGTGTCAAATTTTGAGGAAGAGAAGTTAAGTTCAAGAAATTTTGACTCAATTGATGAAACCAAGTATAAAGAGCCTATTTGAGACCATAATGGGCTTTATATAGATGATAGACATGGTGAGGATGATTTAGATCAACAAAATTAAGTTGTTGAATCTTGTAGATTTTTTTTTGAAAAGTATCACAAAAAAAGAAATTATTTACATGAAGTTGGCGAATGAGTTAGTTTGTGGTGAGAGCTATTGTAAGGATAATACAAATAATAATTAACTTGACAATAGGACTAAAAGTATAAGCAAGACAATGCCAGGAGATTGGTGATATCCCTTTGCAACTAAATGAACTTTATAGTGGTTTAAGAGCCATTGAGTTTAAATTGATACGAAAGACCCATTTACAATCGACAATGTTGATATTAGGTAGAGTAGGAACAAAGGTATAGGTTTAGTTATAATGCAGAGCTTTGAACTCATCTTGCATAACTCGATTAGTGGGTGAATTTTTTGGTTTTAATGAAAGAAGTGGAATTAGATTCTTAAGTGGAGGTGTGATAAATGACATAGTCATAGAAGTTATGAAGAATATAAATTTTTTCTCAAGTTTAAGTGACTATTAGTGTAATATCCAACCTCCTAAAATTATTAAGAGATTAAACTGTTAGATTGAGTCATATGAGTTATTTCATTTAAGAAATTATGAGGTACATTTGATTCACATGCATAATATTCATATACACATATGAATCATGATTTAGAAAACATTGCAAGATAGTATATGCACTTAATTGACATA
>JANIHZ010000007.1:27254167-27266341 GCA_027478365.1 Erythroxylum rufum | reverse complement strand
CTTTGTGGATCACTCCACCCATCACTTACAATGCTCACTCCTTTTAGATTCCATGTATTCCTTATAGGTTGAAGAAGTTTCTCAACATGTTCTCTTTCTTTGTCAAGTAAAGTTGTTCTCAACTTGTTGTAACCTGCAGGAACATAACCACTAATATAATTATTAGCGGCAAAAGAGAAAGCTCTGATAAAATGAGGATTCCTTACAAGATGAAAAGGAAATCCTGAAGAGTAAAACATTCTAGCAAACTCAAGATCTAAATTTTCTCTAGCTTGCATGTTGAAAGCATCCTCTACAGGTCCCGTTGTTATCTTCCTCTTTCTTGAATTAAAACTACCAGTAAATGATGCTTCACCAGTTGAGAAATTTTGAGATTGACTAGATAAAGGTAGAAGAGGGACAGATCTTGCCTTGGAATTTTCAATCAACAATGTAGCTTCATTGTCAATTTTTTAAGTTCTGTCACCTTTGAGGATAAAATGTCACCACAAACTCGAATTCCCTTGCCTGATAATTTCAACAGATGCGCTTTTACCCTAGTGTAAGAACCTCTGAATGAGCTATGACAAAAACTACACTCAAACTCAAAGTTTCCACCACCCTTTGTTTTATTTTTCTTGACCAGATATTTCTATAGTGATTTTTCCGGATTTTCTTGTTCAACACCACTACTAGAAGCCATGGAAAAAGGAGAATAATGGATTGAAATACCTAATTAAGATACCAAATTACATTAATAAACAAGTAAAGAATATCAAAAAACAACAAAGTATTTTTGTATCAATGAAAAAAGCAAGAACTTGTATCTTAATTAGACAAAAGCAGAATTCCAAACGCTGGGCAAATCTTTTTTTCAGAAACATAATCTAAATTAGAAGCCATCTTTGCATCAATTTGAGTCATGTAAAGCCAAGAAGAGTATGAATAACTTTGCTAATTATTAGCAGCCACTGCCATTTTTAGAGCCTTTCTTTTCGTTACGTGAACTAATAGTGGCCTAAATGATATTGATCCTTCCTCTTTTATCTTTCCTTTTCATTATCTTCATTACGTTGAAAGCTTAAAGGTTTACCGCACTGCCAATTCTAATAGAAAAAAGAAAGGGTAATCCCATTGAGTCCTAAACTTTTGAACATTGTTAATCCCATTGAGTTAATAGGTAACCAATCGTCTAGTTTTGTACATACTACATCGTAATAATCCAATGACGCCAACGAGAAATGTCATTCCAAAAGCCACACATGGTCATTAAAATAATAAAAAAATACAGTGGTCGATTGATCTTGACCCAAAAGCCACACATGGTCATTAAAATAATGAGATCAATTTACCTAAAATTGTAAAATAATAAGAACTTAGAAACACCGAAACACAGATGATTGAAAAGAAAACAGTCTACACAGATTGGAAATACCGAGTGGCGACTAGCGATGCTTTGTGACGGTGACAGCTTGAGCTCGACGCAACTGGAAAACAACGAGGAGCGATAGGCGCTTGAAGGCCAGTGAGAGCTTCGACTGAAATGGATGAGAAAGCTAAGGAGCAAGATTTGTGAGAGACATAAATCGGCGGGACAGAAGAAGAAGGAATTTGAGAAGTTCTTTTTTAATAAGGAAGACGTCGACTAAATATCTTCTTGAATAATTGATAAAAATATTAGGAGCCATATTCAGACGAGCCGTCTCCAGCCGTACTAAGCCGTCTCTAGCCGTATTCACGTCGTATCCAAGCCGAAAAAAATATTTATTTATTATGACACGTACGGACACGTGTCCGTGTCGGACACACGGACACGGCAACATTTCAAAATTTGTATCAATCTCTGAAGCACGGACACGGCAAAAAGGTCCTATATTGATCCATAAACCAAACGTCCTATATTGATCATGCTTAACAAAAAGGTGTAAATCATACCCATTTTGTCTTTGGTTAGTTTCTTCTATAGTAATTTCAAGCTTTAAAGGTTTCACCATTGGCGCTTCATTTCTAGCTTTAATAACTATAATCTTCTTGATTTTTCTTCTATAGTAATTTCAAGCTTTAAAGGTTTCACCATTGAAACTTCATTTCTAGCTTTAATAACTCTAATCTTCTTGATTTTTGTATAGATTCAGTATAATGAATTAACAATTTCTGAATCCATATCAGAAAGCAAGCTTCCTTCAGTGATCACGTATTCAGAAAAAGAAGCACACTTTATATATCAGAACCCTATGAGAAAGGTAAGACTAATTCTTGTTTTTAAGTCAGAAAATTCAAGAAATTCATATTGACGATAAACATCGTTATCACTTCCTTCTTAGCTGTGGCTTTTTGCGCCTAGAGATTCACGGGAGGTGATATCCACATTCCAGGAAGTAGCAGAAGCTTTTAGAAAAAAGATGATCAAAAAAATTTACTTCTCTATAAAGGGTATCTTTAATTACTTTGTTACATTTGATTTTCGTGATAATGTAACTTCGATTTCTTGTAATTACTATTTATTTATGAGGATACATGCCATGGAGTTCGTAGAAAACAATTTGCATTTCATTTTGGATTCACCAAGAGTGAGTACTTAACCAACCAAGAAAAGGAAGAACTATAGTATTCATTTCACATATACGTTCTTATTGATGAAATATGTACAATTTTATAGGTTGCAGGTAAATATGTTGATAATTAATGGAATTACTTACCACCGCATGAGAAGCAAATAAACATATAAATTATAAAAAAGGGTTAAAAATCAATGAGGTTATCTACATAAAATACAAGTGTTTAGAAAGCAAAGCAGACAAATAAAGCAACAATGAAGAATTACGGTTTTTTGTTATCTACTGTAATGCAAGTTTCTTTTTGTCTCTTACGATGCAAGATAAGTTGGGGCATCATTTGAGACCAAAAGCATTAGGCAAAACATCACTACAATAAAAAGTTCCTCAAACACTACATTAATAAGTTAAGACCACATTAAAAATTTTGTTACCTACCAAAAAGATGAGATAAGTAGACAACTCCCACTTAAATACGCTGTTTCCGTAGACCATTTCTTACTCTGTTTTATTAAATTTTATTAACACATTTATGTAAAGCTCACATAAATATATGGATAAAATTAAATAGAGCTCACATAAATATATCCAAGTGTTAACACTACGATTCTTGCTTCAGCCAGCAATGCATTCCTTTACAGATCAATGACATAATTCCTCCACCAGGATGGTTAGGGCAATAAAAACCTACTCCTATTCCATACAATTGTCCCGTATCTAACACCTGAATAATTAGTAGCAGATGTTTCCTGCAGGTACTGAGTACAGCGTAGCCTAGGCCATTCTTAGTCATCTAGCATGAACCCCTCCAACTTCAACCTGCACTTGATCATGTTTGAGAATTCCAATTTGGTGACTTTCCATAGCAACTGATTGTATCAGGCTCACCTTGGTGACTTCTTAAATGGATTAGAGGCTCGTTGGAAGTTTTGTTGATTCATATCTTCTTTATTCATAATTTCTTCATTGTTTGATGTCTTAGAAAATGGATTCAGGGGATGCTGAGAGTGCAACTTCTGCACTTGGCCTACAATCTTCCCTCCTGTACTGTTCACATTTCCACCATTATCGACCTTCTCGGAATGCACCAGCTTGGTACCACTCTCAATTTTCGCTATTCGGTCCTGATCAGTTTTTTCCTTTTCACTGGTTTTTATTTTTTTGGTGAACAAGGGGGCAGACAGTTTTGGTAATGACAATGTAATCCCAGGTTCAGACATTCCACTACTTCCAGTCAAAGGCAATGGCTTCAATTGAATCCCAAGTTCTAATGTTTCACTTCTAGAATCAGTCAAACTCTTGTTGACTCCTACATCAGCTGTGAGGGAATTGCCAGCATCTGAGCTCAAAAGACTGGTACATGGAGTCCCCTTGGACTCAGTGAGAAGTCTTTCCTGATGTGCAGCAAGGTGCAAGATTAATATTTCAAAATTCATGTAACACTGAAATTGAAAACTGCATGCAGAATAGAAAGTTCACCTCCAATATATTGTTAAATCGCTCAGCTAAGTTGGGCAGCTTCAGTGCAGTCACAAGCTTTATTGCCCCTTTGAGTGATTTCTCTAATGATAGAAGTTTCACAAGTTCAGTAGCCCTCACCAGCTTATCACCTGGAACATTCACCAAAGCAAACATAGAGCTCAAAATATGTTTTATTCTAGAAAGAATGACCAAATTAAAGATTAAATGGCAGTTTATTGAGGGAAAAAAAAAACTAACCGTTGCAACAAGATGCAATCAGCCTTAGAATACATCTATCTTGAGCTGCCTCTATATTAAAAGCCTCATCATCCAGTGTAGAAGTATCCCTACCAGCACTTGCCACTTCTTCTATTTTTCTATGGATCTGCAAGAAAATGCAACAAGATTAGCCACTACTGGATTACTGAAAAATACCCATACAAAATGTTGAAAGGAAAGAAACCAGAAGCAAATCCTGTTTACTGGCAATGAAAATGCTCTCATTTCTCCAAAAATAGCCTTATGAACAAGAATGAGAGAGCAAGATATCAAAACTTAGGTCTGATAGACTAAAGCGAGGAGGAAAAAGTTATGTTTTGGGGAAAGGAAGACGAACAAACCTGTGAGAGATGCACACTGTTCAGGATAAACTCATTCTCTAGGGCATCTGCTCCCAAATCAGATGATGCAAGAGGGAATGAAAGATCTAGTAGAGTAAGAACTGGTTTGGGCATCACCTGAACAGATAAGAAGTTAACCCAAACACACAGAAAAATCTCTATCAGAATAAGTTGATGTTAGCAAGGTATCTTACAAGTGGGAACCGATCAGGAGTCTTGCAAACAACACAGAATAACTTGGTAGCATTGAGTCCAACCACCCAATAGTTTTCATCAGATTTCTTTTCTTTACTAGCACTATACAATTGAGTACATTTTTTAATAAGTTCTGGCTATGAAGCAATAACAGGGAATGTCAACAAGCAACCAAAAAAATATCCACTTTCTGAAGACCAGTATTTTCAAACCTGAAGAGTGGAAACCAACTGCCACCATAATGGCTTGTGAACACCCTCAAGACACCCTACAAAATTTCTTTGCAAACTCAAGACACAACAGGACTAATGCTAAAAAGACATAACTTTAATGAGGAGGGAGTATAAATTGCATACCTTAGAGTCGTATGAGCTTAACTGACCATCTTCAGTAAACCCAAGCCACGTCAGAAGTGACCCTGGAGATAATGGAAGACGTCCTCTAAGTGGCTGGGTGCCATCAGATATGTCAAACACCCTGAACTCCAGCATCTGCATGACTTGGCAAGAGATGATATCAGAAAGCCTTTTTCAGCAAAGAAAATGAAAAGAAATTATGAAGAAAGATCAAGCTATAAGCCATTGAAGTTTGCCTTCAAGGTTAAGTGACCTCAACCAGAACTGCAACTATTTAAGCTACTTATTTAGCAATAGGAAAGATTCCAGATTGCAAGCAATCTTATCAAATTGCTGTCAGTCCTTAAATTATGTAAAGTCAAGACTGGGACTAGCTAAGGACCAGTTTGCAGAATCTTAAATTACTAGGATTTCATTAAACTTCAGACCTGATCACTTGATGGAAGACAATCAGAAGCATGGGTTACAACAGCAAGTTGATTTTTAAACCCTGATGCAGTCACCACGGGCCCGTCAAGCGAGATAATATGTCTCTGCAGTGAAATACATGTGTCATAGCGAATAAGCACATGATATGTAATCATCAAGAACATGCAAAACTAAAATTTTTATGCATATGCCAACACGTTTAGACAAGAATCACAAAATGTTCAATTGACAAATCAGTCCTTTCTGCTTACTTATTCATATGCAACATCAAACGGAAGGAAATACTCAACTCTTTTTTAAATAATATCAGTATAGAAAAATGCACATAGTCTTATTCCTTTCCTATTTTTCCTTCATTTCAAATATCTTTAGATTTCACTAATAGAGAGAATTTCACATGTCCCTAAGATTTGTCATTAACTGTTGAACTTCAGGTTAACAATCTAAAAGCAAATACAGTTAAATGAGACACAATAAGATGCAAGTAACGAAAATTCAAAGTATTGCATTTATAGGTTATAGAGATCAGGTTATAAGTAAATGTAAACGGCTTTTATATTTTGCATCCACTACTGGCCATAAGACAAACCTGCAATCCACCTTCTGTATAGATGCGCAGAAAATTAAGGTTAGTAATTGCAGCAACCCAAGCAGTACCAAGTGCCACAACCTTAACTTCTTCCCCTTCAAGCCGCATAGACCACTAAACTTGCATATGCATCAAGTGTAAAATCCACTCATGTAAAAAGGGAAATGAAAAACTTGCAGAGATAGGACTTCAAATAAAAGCATGAAAGATTCATCAAAGAACCATTCTGACCTCACTGTTGTTGGCCCAGCTACTGAATGGACGATACATGAGAGTACTCATGTTCTTCTCACCCTTGCAAGGATTTGCAAAAACACTCCCATTTTCGTTCAACGAAGCCATTGTAAAACCAAAATAATCAGTCATTGAGGGTACACGTGGCCCTTTGCCAGTGTCATGAAAGTCAATCTGCATGCACACCAAGCACAAGTAACCATCAAGCAACAGGGGAGAACTCTGTATTGTTTTTTCATGCTGAGGACCATCATTCCAAGATACTAAACTTTTTCTAAGCTAAGAAAGCTGCTAGCCTATCCATAGCTTAACCAATCTCATGATGGATAATAAGAGTTTATAAACAATAAATGAAGCTCTATTTCAAATGCAAAGCTTTCATATGCCATCCGCTTAAGGAACTTCTATTCAAGAAGTCTTTGAATAAGCATCTGAGATGCATCAATCGGTCCGCTTGCTAGGGTCTGGTCCCTTTTGGTTTACTAGGTGATATAGGAGGAAAAAATAGGAAAAGGAGAAGTTAGCTAGAGTTAAAGAAATAGGCTCATTAAGGACCTGCAAAGTCAGAAACTGCACTGGATCCAATCACAATAATCTTATCAAAACTAATCATATCTGTAAACATATAGAGAGGGAAAGATAGGAAAGCAAGTTACGCAAGTATGCACGTCACCTCTATATGGGAATAGCCATCATGTTCAATTGATGTGATTGTTCCAAGCATGTTATAGCACAAAAAGCGTCTCTTCCCAAGCTGCAACGGCGTTGCACCTGGTTGAAAAGCCTCTTGCATTTTTGATCTAACTGATACAACTGTGCCTGTTTGGTTATTGTTTCCACCATCAAAATTTTCCTTGCGAGTTCGGTGTCCTTTTTTCTGCATTTGACTCTTTGGAAGCAAGTTCCAGTCATCGTCCATGTCCTCATCTTGATCATCATTGTGTTTAAACTGTCTACGCAACCTCTTCCTGCCGGCTAGGTCTGATTCATCTAGTGCATCTTCACCAAGATCACTCAAACTACCAGATGTATTAGGCTCCTCATCCTCTTCCTCAAACAAAAGAAGTCCATTACTGTTCCGTGATTGCAAGCTCGGAATCCCTTCAGTAGGAGATCTCATTGAGGTTGGAATAACCGATTCCCACAAACCATACTTTCCCATGACATCAATAACAGCCAACGCATTGCCAACTGGTTTCCATGCCATACAACAGATTCTATCTTCAAATTTCTGCCTGTCAATATCCTGTTTCTTATCGATATCCCATATCAAAACCTGCCTATCCATACCAGATGTAGCCATGTATTTGCCATTAGGTGACCAAGACAAAAAGCATATAGGCTGCACATGATCACCCCTCAATGAAAAGAGCTTTTCAGCTGTGTCTCTGTCATACATCACTACATCATTTCTTAGACCAGGGACAGCCAAGGTTTCCCCATCAGGACTCCAGCAAAGGACATTCATAACAGAAGTGTCAGATATAGTATTAGGTGCAACAGCTTTCAGGTCATGCAATATTCTCCCGGACTGCAGTTCCCAGAATATGACATTTCCAATTGAATCAACAGATGCTAAGTACTCACTTTTTGGGTCAAAATCTAAGCCGGTAACCGGCCCTTTATGTCCTTTCAGAACCCTCGCAATCGAACCATCGACAGTATTAATAAGTTTAATGCCTTCATCGTCACCAGCAGCCGCCAAAATGCTTCCTGATTTATTGAATGAAAGCACGCGAATTGGTAGAGTGAATCTGGTAATGTTAGTCTCAAATTCGCCACCTGTCGGAAGAATTACAGGATACTGATTACCATTAACATATTCGCAACAATTATACAATTAAACATAACAATTCAATGTGATGGACTACAATAAAGTTCCAATTTAAATGAATCAAATACTATTTTCCCAAAAGACCCTATAGCGAATAACACAAATGAAAGGAGTGAATATTAAGGTTACCAGGGAACTTGTAGAGCTTGACAGAGTGATCTATAGAACCAGAAGCAAGGCAAGTGGAGTTGGGGCTAATGGAAAGCGCCGTTACGCCGTCACGATGGTGGCGGAGCATCCTGGGTGGATTTGAGGGGAGGAGAGGGTCGTGTATGGCGATGGTTGGGTCGGAGGATGAGGCCGTCACCAGGTGGTGAGCCTGCTGATCCCACAGTACGGAACAGTAGCTTCCATTGGCGGTTGACCCGTGGGCTTCTCGGAGCTTCAGTGTACGGATTTTCATGGCGAGAGATTTGATTTCGATTAGTTGAATGTGGTGAGTTTGTTTATGTAATCTAACTAGGGTGGGACTCGGAGGGCTTTGTGGCGCGAAGATTGTCTGGCTCCTGGTTTTGGCGGGAAGGGAAAGTAATAAGATTCGGCTTTGCTCGAGGACTTTATGAATGGCTGCCCTGGCCGTGCCAGGCCTGACCCGGTTGGTCGAGGAGTTTTAGCCCGTAACTTGGTCAACTTAAGTTAAAGCTGACCTGATTAAGGTTGTCATTTTCAATAAATATATTTTTTAGTTGGGCCAGGATTGACTTTTTCAAAAGAAAAATGAATTTTATATTAAGTTATTCGACATACAAGATCAAAATATGCATTATATTATTTTTAATCAACCAAAATCAAAATTAAAAGATTTGATTATATTGGCTGTGAGATATAATCATCCTTATCTTAGTGTTTTATCAAGTCAAACTCATAAAATTAATAAGGTGTATAAGAACTTAATTATTAAGTTAAAAAGTTAGATTACATCGAATATCCATAAATTTAAACAATGTAGTAAATATATTTCAAACTTTATCTTACATTTCATAACTTATGAAAAAATATATTTATAATTATTAGTAGCAAAAATTCACGATGATCAACTAAACGGTAAAAATAATTCAATTCCATATATTTAACACCTTTTGATTTTTTTTCACTCTTGGAGAAAAATGCTATGAAATCAAAATAAATTTTTAGTAGCTTGGTAATAGTGTTCACAATACCAAGTCCTAAAATAAATTTTGGCAACCATATTGCATGAATTGTGATTTCAAAACATCCCACAAACTCTCGTTCCCCAGTGGATGAAGTGATAATAGATTATTTAGTACTCTTTTATGGTATTGCTTAATTCACTAAAAGAAACAGGTAACTAAATGTAGATTTTCTACTATTAAGACATCTAGTAAAATATGAATTTGAGTATTTAATTACTTCTAGATGATTAGACCTTGAATATACGAGCATGTAATTCTTTGTTCCTTATAGGTACTTCAATACTTTCTTTGCAGCTTTCCAATAAACAATTTTAGGATTGTTTTAATATCTGCCTGATAGTCCAATTGTGAAACTAATATTTAGTCTTGTACAAGTTTGCAGATGCATTAAACTACCCATAAATGAAGCATAAGAAATATTTTATCTCTTTTCATTTTGTATTGTTCTTAAAATATTGCAAGAGACTAAATTTGTCCAAGACTTATTGATTATTTGTCTATATTAAATTTATCTAAAATTCATTTGATATAAGCTTTTTGAGATAGTCCTAAATAATCCTTATGATCATATAGTATGTCTCTCTCATATCTTTCATCTTAAAATTTTTAGAGAAAAAATCTTTTCTCTCATGTAATATGACCGAATATTAGTAGCAAGTAAGATATTATCAATGTATAAAACTAAGAAAATAAACTTACTGCCTTTGAATGTTCAATACATGCATCGATTAACAATGTTTATCATTAAACTTAGGATATCATTGTCGAGAAACTTGTTTAAGTCCATATATTGGTTTCTTAAGTTTACATATCATTTAAAGTTTTGTTGAGAAACCTTCAGGTTGGTACATAATGACATCCTCTCTAATATCTCCTTTAAGAAAGACTGTCTTCATATCTATTTGGAGTAACTCTAAATCATATTGATCAATCGATGCCATTATAATCCTTAATGAGACTTTCTTTGAGATAGATGAAAATGTCTCTTTATATTTGTTACTAGCCTTCTAAATATAACCCTTGGTAAGAAGTTTGCTCTTATATTGTTCAATATTGCAATTTGAGTTGTAGTTGGTTTTGGATACCCATTTACACCTTATTAACCAATAACCTTCTGACAATTCAACTAGATCCCAAATTTTGTTGTCTTTTATGGATTTTAATTCATCTTTCATGAAATTGATCCATTTTTAAATGTTGAATATTCTATGGCTTGTGAAAATGAAGTTAGATCTTTATTGATTCTAATATTCGCATCTGGCCCCTTATAAATAAACCTATAATTTCTCAAAATAGTTGACTTTCTTTCTCTTTAAGATCTACTCAAACTTATTATTTCTTGTGGCTCATATACAATGGGTGGTTATGAGTTAGTTTCTTACAAATGTCTACCTTCATTCAAATATTATTCAATATTGTCTAAATTTTTATTAATTATTGGAACAATATTTGGAATGACTACGGATAAATGAGCCTTTACTGATATAAAAACAATTACCCTTACTTCTATGATATGCATATTTTATCATTCATTACTCCTACCAAATTCACTATTCTCAATCAATCTATGATTTCCAGTTTCCATAATTATAAGACTATGATTTAGAAAATAACACCTAAATCCTTTATATTTCTTTAGGCTACCTATAAAGTAACCACTAACCCTTTGAGAATCTAATTTCCTTTTATGTGGATTATGGATCCTTGTCTTTGCTAGGTAAACCCAAACACATAAATGTCTCAAACTAGGTCTCCTTTTAAATCATAGTTTAAAAGGATTTTTTTGGAATGGCCTTACCAAGGACCCTGTTTAATGAATGCATGGCAAATTTTAAGGCATACGACTACAAAGATTTAGGTTGTGAGGAGTTACCTGTTATACTCCTTAGTATATCAATCAATGTTTTGTTATGCCTTTTTGACACACTATTTTGTTAAGGTTAATATACTATTCACTATGCTATGTATTTCAAAGAACTTTACAAATAGCCATCGACATTGTTCTGACTCGTTATCTTTTTCATAACACACCTTCTATTAAATCTTTCACCTTTATGTCTAATTGCCTTTCAATCTCAATAATGTAGAGCTCAAAGGCATATACTACTTGAGAAATTTTGATGTTTCATATTATGAGAAATTACTAATAAAGATAATGAAATATTTTTCTTCATCAAAAGATGGAACATCAAAATTTCTCCAAATATTGTCATGTATAATTTCAATAACCTAAGTGCTTTTTATGACTCCTTTCTTATTATGTTTGATTTATTTTCCCTTAATGCAATCTACACATATACTTAAATTAGTTAAATATAGATTTGAAAGAATCTCATTCTTTACTATTCTTTTTAACCTCTATTTAAATACATGGCCCAAGTGTTTATTCCACTAGTAAGTAGATTTTTTGTCTAATTATGTTTAACTCTAATATGTCCATGAAAAAAAGTAGATGTTCAGCAAATTCATTATCTACCTTCAAGTTATAATTGTAACGCCGGACTTTCTGAGCCCTTTGGTGTTGTACTGTATTTGGAGATACTACTGTATAATGATACATATATGGTTGTATATGAGTTCAAAGATGTATTTAAGTCATTTGGGTGTATATGTAAATGATTTATAATGTTTTATGCCCTTCCATCGGTAATGCGGAATCTTGGAGATTTCCGACAGATGAGTTTTTAAGTGGATAAAACTGAGTCCATTGGATGGATATGACCATGGTGGTTAAATTAAATGAGTTCTAATGCCTTAGAGGTGATTAG
>JANIHZ010000007.1:26915396-26933393 GCA_027478365.1 Erythroxylum rufum | reverse complement strand
TCATGTAATAAGCATAACCTACACAATAAAATCCTTAATTTACTCCAATCAAAATAAAAATATCAAACTAAAACCTCGAAATAATTTAAACATGCCTCAAAATAATTTAAACATGCTTATTACGAATCGGGGCCCAACAATGCTGCTCCATAGCTTAAGACTACTTCAACAATTTGTTGTTGGTACTTATATAAAGATTGAAACATCTCGACTTGATTTCCATCGAAAAAAACAAAATGAGATACGGACAAAAATTTTACAAGTTGTTTTGGATAGTATTACCATTGGTCAAATAGAAGGTTCTAGAATTGGCTATGGAGATGTGCTCCCAACTTCATTTATCAGTGGTCCAAGGGACATGAAGCGATGTTATCTCGATGCAATGGCTCTGGTACAAAAATATGGTAAATTAGATATTTTCCTTACTATGACTTGCAACCCTATGTGGAAAGAAATACAAGACAATCTTAAATTTCATGAAAAGGGACAAGATAGACCAGATTTATTGGCTAGAGTATTCAGAGCTAATTTTGAAATTCTAAAAAATAAGTTAATAAAAAAACAAATCTTTGGAGATGTGGCCACATTTGTTTATGTTATTGAATTTTAGAAGCGTAGATTCCCTTATGCTCATTTATTGCTGATACTTAAGCCGCATTTTAAATTGCTAAATCCAGATTCTTACGATCAGATGATATCTACTGAAATATCCAATCCTGATCAAAATTCACAGTTATATTCTCTTGTCATTAAGCATATGATTCACGGTCCTTGTGGTTTTATAAACAAAGATTATCCTTGTATGAGAAATGGTGTATGCAAAAACCATTATCCTAAGAATTTTACTCCGTTTACTGCTTATGGTGAAGATAGTTATCTATGCTATAGACGAAGAGATGATGGAAGGAAAGAGAAAATTTGCAGACATGAGGTTGATAATAGGTGGGTGGTTCCTCATAATCCATACCTTTTGATGCTACTTGATTGTCACATTAATGTTGAAATATGTTCAACTGCGAAGCTTGTTAAGTACTTATACAAATATGTCTTTAAGGGCCATAACCTTGTCAACTTTAGTGTTATCGATAAAGAGAACACAACTAATATTGATGAAATCAGTAATTTCCAAGAAGGTCGTTGGATTTCACCTCCAGAAGCTTTATGGCGCATATATGAATTTCGTCTAGCAGAGATTAATCCATCAGTTTATATACTACAAGTTCACCTCCCAGATCAATAGTTTATTTCCTTTGACAAAATTGCTTATTTGTTTTATTTGTTGAGAAATATCAACTTCTCGAAAACAATGCTGACCGAATTTTTCAAGATGAATTTGACAAATAAAAAGGCAGAAGGCATGAAGTGTCTGTATAAAGATTTTCCAGAACATTTTGTTTGGAATCAAAAAACAAAAACATGGTCAGAAAGAAGTCGAAGAAAAGTAATAGGAAGATTGGTTACTGTTGACCCTAGAGAAGGAGAAAGGTATAACTTGAGGTTATTAGTCACGCATGTTAAGGGACCAACATCATTTGATAACTTGTTAACTGTTGATGGTGACAAGAAAACCTATTTCAGGGAGGCTACACTACAATTAGGATTGCTAGCATCTGACTCTTATATAGAACAAACACTTGAGGAAGTTATTATGTTTCAAATGTCAGCATCCCTCATACTTTTATTTGCTACACTCTTATTCTATTATTCACTGACAAATCCTAAGCAACTTTGGGAAACATTCAAGCGACCTTTGTTCTGACTACCAATATGCTTCTTCTTCCTATAACACGAATAATTTGATGACGTTACAAAAATGGCCCTTCAAGATATTAATAAATCTCTAGAGGAAATGGGGATTGACTGATTATCATTTTATTGATCATCAATTTCATGTTGATTATCATCAACAACAAACTAAAGAAGTACATGTTGGACCAATGGTAGTTGACAAATTAATCCTACTTATGTTTTGAAAATAATAAAATATATAGAATTGGTTAAGAAATTTATTGCAGGTGTTTTGGATTGAATGAAATCTAGAATACATTATAAATCATTGAGGAATCAAGAAGGAAACAATCGTCAACATGATTGAGACATTAAAAAGGAAGATTATGGATAGAAATCTTCAAAGATATGTATCCCAACAATTAAAGATCAAGATTTCTGCAATATATCCGTTGAGAACTACACAAGTCGACTTACAGCTTCAGACAAGTCGACTTACGCTACATAAGTCGAGTTATCGAAGAGAGGAGATGAAAAACGTTGTTACAAGTCGACTTACACTACACAAGTCGACTTATGGAGATGTACAAGTTGACTTACACACCAAGACAAGTCGACTTATGAGTACAACAAACTGACTCTGATGAAGGCAATTAGACACAAATGGAAAGGAAATATTTATGCAACGGCTACAAGATTATTACCAATGGCTAGTAGAGTTTCCAACGGCTATATTCTTCCAAGAGGATGCAAATAAATAGAGGAAGATCAAAAGATCAAGCAAGAGAGAGAAAAGAAGAGAAAAAGCATAATAATCATCATTGTTATTACTCTAAGTTTCTTTCTGCACATTCAAGTGTTTCTAGCTATATAGAGCTTTACTTCTATTATTTATCATCTTTATTGTAAGCTTAGTGATTAGAGGAGAATCACTAGTGAGGAAGGATTTGTGCCGAAAATCAAATCAGATTGTGAGGTGGCTTGAGCAGGAAATCAAGTGGTTGTGAGGTTAGCTTGAGCTAAAAATTAAGTGGTTGTGAGGTTAGCTTGGGCCGAAAATCAAGTAGTTCACACTGAACTAAAAACAACGTTTGCCTTTTTTCCCTATACTCTTTATTTAATTTGATTAAATTGTTTTTTGTGTATTAATTCCGCGATTTTTTGTAGAGCTTATCAAAAAAGATTAAAGATCTATTCAACCCCCCTTCTAGATCATTTACATGGGCTAGGTCAAGCCCCCCAGTTTATGGCCCGTGGCTAGTGTTAACAAAGAAAATGACGTCATTTTGTTTGTAGTAAAACAACGTCGTTTTGTTATATTTTAGAAGTAACTTCTAGAGGGAAATGAGGTCGTTTTGATCTTAATGCAAAACGACGTCGTTTAGGTAATAGAACTTTAAAAAATTCTGAGGCAAAATGATGTCATTTTGCCTCTCATTAAACTCCACGCAAGCATAGCATGCTTCCTCCTTTGGTTGTCCTCCCCCCTGACCTAACCAGCCAGTTCTCTCAATCTCTCTCTCTCCTCTGGTTCTTCGCTTCTTCTTCTTTCTGTTCTTCATCCATTCTTCTTCTTCTTCGTGTCACCCAGCCTCACTCTTCCTTCGTTCTTTTTCTTTGTGTCATCTGTGACCCATCCTTTCCCCAGCTCCTTTGTTGGCTGTGTGAAGTCACCAACGCTTATTGTTAATAAGGTAATCTCTCTTCTTAATTTTGGTTTTTTATTAATAGTTGATTGTTTTAGGATTATTTTGGCTTGGTGATTGGTTATTTTGAGAACTTTGTATGTTAATAATGGGAATATGGGGAATATGGGTTAATGCACGTATATTATTTGATGAAGTGCCCCACTCTTTTAAATGTTCAATAATGCCAAAATTCATAAGTTTACTTCTGCTAATGAGATATTTAATCCTACCATATTGGTGTCACTTGTCATTAGTGGTTGGAAGTTATTTATATATGAATTAATTATGCTAATGAGATAATGAGATAATGAATTTTTGCTACCATGGACATCCCAATTGGACACAAAATCAGCCCCTACAACATTCATACATTCTCTAGGGCCACCTACCACAATTTGGCAGCACTTACCTCTTAAATTCCATGCAAGATTAGTCATCAAGAAGCAATTCAAAATCAAGCTAAACCACTTCAATCCTACTACTTCATCAAGCCATACATAAACATACCCTTATACCCACCAATTCAAACTAAAATTTTCATTCAATTTATGCATCAATAAACACAATAATTACACCATAATTCCCATTGAATGCATCTAATGACTTAAAGCATCATTAAAGCTTAACAATACAACTTACCTAATTCAAGCTTTTCTCTCTTAATACTACACCAACTTCTCCACTTTCTCTACTTTATCATCCTCACACAAGGAGTTCATCATGGAAAGAAGCTTGGTTGCATGAAGAAGATCTCTTGAGTTTGGAGGAAGTATCACTTAGGAAGGAGGAAAATCGATGGAGAAGTTAAAATATGAAGTAGGTTTCGGTTGATGAGTATAATAAGCAACCAAAGTTCATCTTTCACTCTTTTATGAAGACAAATCCGAGGGAAACAAATGAGCATATGACAAAAACAATAAATCAATAGGACAAGTGGCATGGTTTAAGAAAGTGACAAAATAGGAATAAGACAAAGTATGGATAGGATTTAGAAATCCTAATGAAATCTGACCCATTCTAGTCCAATAACCCTATTTTCAATCCCAAAATAATATACCCAATATTACAGTGCCATTGGATAACAATTTTCGATACAAAAAATCGACCGATTCACCACTTGGCGATTTTTTTTTTCGGTCCGGAAATTTTCTCCGGAAAATTCCAAAAAATTCCTATAATTCCCGTAAAATGTAAAACACACAATAACTCACTCAAATAAATTTTCTAAACACAATTACCACGTTAATCACAATAAAATACCGTTTAGGCCCAATTACCGGGAATGTCATATATGCATGTACAGTTATTTCATGTGCACAATTTCACTGTTGACCAATACCAGTATGCATGACAATGCCAAAGCAGTCCTAATCACTCTTACCCCTAGCCACATTACTATTTTATCCTTCCCGTCGGGGGTGGGATGTTACATTTAGAGTCTTTTTGCATGCTTAAGAGGGTAAGTTAGAAGAAGAATAGAGTTTTGTCTTGTTTAAGAGGCGAAGTTGTCGTGGGTGTGGAGAAAAGAGAAGAGAAATCTAGGGTTTTGAAGATTTGGATGAATTGAGGCACAAGAAAGTAAGTATAAGCATTTCTTTGTTCTAAATTGGTTGAATGCACTGTATTTAGTGATGTTTAGGACTAAAATGGGGGTTTGATCGTGTATGGGAAAAAAAATTTGAGAATGATGTGCAGTAATGTCTAAATCTTTTAGGATTGATGATTTTGTTGTGTTAATGCATGATTTGGGGTTGGAATGAGGTTAGAAATGATGTAGGAATTATGAATTAAGGTTAAAGTAAGTTATGTTTGAGTTATGGGAAGATTTGGTTGAAGATCCGTAGAAATCTGGTTTCGGGGCCTTTCTGCGTTCTCACGTCGTGACGTGCTGCTGAAAATTCGTCGTGACATGCGTCGCGACGTACGCAGCATTCTCGTCACGACGAGCGGCTACATCGCGACATGCGCAGCATTTCTCGTCGCGACGAGGGGCCAGTTTTCCAGCAAAGATGTATTTTAGTCTTTTGGGCATAGCTTTTGTTATAGATGTCCAAATGAGATAAGGTTTGATTCATTGAGAACTAGAGACATAGAACTACGAATTTATTTTTTTTAATTATGCTTGGTTTGTTATAGGAAACCAAGAAGATCCGATCCAAGAACAAGAAGAAGGACAACGTTGAAATTGGATTATAAGACGACATTAGGTGGGTAATATGTTTATAGTTATTGTGTGATTGGGCAGATTCTTGCCTTTGTGTGAATATGTGTTATGCCATGCATTGATTGAATACATGATAAATTGATTGAGAATGAATTATAAAGATTCTGCTTATGCTATGCCTTAAAGAATCCATGGCAAGATTACATGATTTCGATTATGTCATGCCTTAAAGAATTCATGCCATTTTGAACATTCAAGAATGAATATGTGCTTTGTTTAGGCGAGAGAGGAACGTTTCGTTAGTCACATGCACGTAGACAAAAAGCCTTCTCTCGGCTGCTCGCTTATGGCCACGAGATCCTGAGAAATTGGACTCGTTTCGTTCATAGTTTAACCTTCGGGTTATCCGTTTTGTTCCACGGAACTCTCAAGCCGTTTTTGTGTACATTACATATTTGATTTGTTAATGATGAAGCATATTAAGTGTTATATGACATGAGTTGTTCGGTGACTTGAGGTACATATGATGAAAGTGTAAATTGCTTGATTTCTGTTGTGAGTGTTAGAATTGTTAGACATATATCTATACATATGTTAGAATTTGTACTAGTTATCGATGACTATAGATATATTAGCCACTGAGCTGTGTAGCTCATCCTATTATTTTTTCCCTCCTCAGGTACAACGCTAGACGGCGGTTTATCCTTTGCAAGGCATCGATAACTCCTCAACAGTTAGAGACTTGTGTACTAAGTTAGTACCATGATGGATAGTTTATTAAGCATATTAACATTGATCATCATTTGTATTTGTATTAAGATTTGTGTTTGTATTAGCTGTTGAATCTTTTGATATTGTAATGGCATTTGGGATGAAGGTGCTTAGTTTGATAGATATGATAAGTATGCTTCCGCAATTTATTTCTTTTGTCTGTCCCAATAGGTCACCCCGGGTTCAGCCTTGGGAGTCGGGACTCGGGCCCAAAGATCTTCGCTTGTGAGTCCGTTTTGGATAGTTGGGCTTCAGGAACGGGGTCCAGCACTGTTCGGCTGGGCTCCGGGAACGGGGCCCAGCAAATTGTATGTTAATTTAATTAATATGATATTATGATTTAGAGTGTGAATGGACAGGTTGACATTGATGAAGGATAGATAGTGTAAGCCTTATAATTTTGATTATGGTTTGCTTAAGGGCAAGCAAAAGCTTAAGTGTGGGGATGTTTGATGGATACATAATTGACCATATTTATAATCCATATTTGATGTATTTTTTGTTGATATTTTATACTTATATTTGGTACTTAATTTGTTCCAAGTGCATTTATAGGTTATAATTGCCCTCACGGACTAAAAGGAGAAGAATTTGGATGAAAATGCATTATAAAACAAAGATTTGAAGCATAAAAGGGATAGTTAACAATGCATAAGCCCGTGTCCTTATCTTAGGTTGTATAGATTTGTGAATTTTGGAGATTTTAGTTTTTGCACAATTTGATGCATGGTTGTGCATCTCTCAAAACCCTAAAATTTACTATAAAAGTACATGCTCAGAGTAAAATGTGGGTGCAAACATTAGGAGGTGATTACAAAGGTTGTGATCATTTAAAAGGGGCAATTTTGAGTTAAAAAAATGGAAAACATGAAGAATTCATCGAAAGATCGATTAAAATGCAAGATCAAACCTCGACGTTGAAAAAATATTCAATAGAAGATAATTAGGGAGATTTAAAATTATGAACTTGTTGTTTTCAATTCGTTTTTCTTTCTATTTGTGTTTGATTTCGTGTTCTATCATGTGTAACTAAATTCTTTTATTGCCTAGGTTAAATGAACCCTATTTTTGTGCAATAACTTGTTTTGATTTTTTAGCTAATGTAATTGTTTGGATTGATATATTGTGATTCAATTACATGTTTACTATATGTTCTAATAGATCAAGAATATTAATGTATAATATGATTTCATAACACAAAGATTGATAAATCGGTGTGTGAATAGATATATCGTAATTAGAAAGAGTTGATTTCAACCCTAGAAAGATAACATAAATCCTCTGGATTAGGGTCAAACTTAATAGCGGGATTCACAAATCGGTAAGGCAATGGTATAAACTTTAACCTAAGTAATTCGGTTGAAACTATAGGATTACTTGTTATTAGACTCAAGAGTGAGCTATTAGCATACCATAGGATCAATAAAACAATCGTGCAATAAAAGATCAATCTATTAAGGGTATTTAGGAATATTAGAAACCTAGATATTAATTATTGATCTTGGTGGTTTCTTAAGTGATTTCTTAATTCTTTATTTAATCTTGTTGCCTACTTTATTTTATTTACTTAAGTTTTATTTTCTTTAGCTAAAAATCATAATCAAATTTGTAGGCTAGATAACAGGATAATGGTAACTACTAGTATTCATCGTCTTTATGGGATCGATTTGTACTTGTCAGTACTAGCTACAACTACATCGTTCATTTACAGTTATTTCATAATTGACACTTAGAAGAAGTCGATCAATCTTATTAGGACTAGAATTATTAGTACTTACAATCTTTTTGTTATCTACTTTAATAAATTATGGGGCTTGTGATTAATCAAATTCAAAATTAAAATAATAAACTAAAATAAATGAACACAATTGACTAATCAGAACAAAGATTAAACTAAGAAACATCCAAAAAATAGTGGTATTTGGACTTCAAATCCCTCTTAAGATTTCTCATTCAATAATGATTTCACTAATCAATTTAATCTATAGTTTATTATACTGTGGAAATTCCTTAATGTGTTAATATCTTTCTCAAGACTATTAATACCTTATCCTCGATTAATTAACTAAAATCTCTTTCCAGTTAAAACCTATAAAATTGTTTTAATCGATTCATGAATTCCTCTATTATGTTTAACCTTAATCTTAAAGATTTATGTTAACTTATCTTTAGGTTTGTATGTAACTCTTTTCAATTATGCTAGATCTATTCATATATTGGATTTCTCAATCTCAATGGCACGAAATCGTACATAAACAATATTAATTAAAAAATAATAAGAATATATAATTGAATCTTAATGAAACTAAAAATGAAAAAAATTTAAACAAAATTACTACAAATTCTATCCTAAGGTTCATGTAATCCAAGTACCAAAAAATGTTTAGTTCCTAATCATATAAGGCATAACATCAAAACTAAAGAAAAATTAGAAAATCGAAAGAAACATGATGAAATCATCTTTATTCTTCATGAAATACACTTTAGATTTATGATAATCAACTGTAATTACTTGTTTTTCTTTCTATCGTCCTAGGCTGTCAATTTGTGTTTCCTGAGCCTCCCTTCAATCCTTTATTCAACCTCTCTTTTTCTCTTTATTTTTCCCTTTTACAACTCAAAAATTAGGGTTTCTAGAGTGGATATGATCACCCATATGACTATGTGCTTGACTATGTCCCTTAGTGTCACTTTAATTCTTTGACAATCATGTAAAAGCATAATTCCAAAAAAGTTATATGGTCTAGGACATAGTCTTGTCTACCTCCACATAAGCGTCTCCCTCTTTAATCCTTTAATTTCCTGACTTGATTCCCTCAAATTCATGCTTTTTAGACCTATAAAGGCAATTAAGACCTAAAAACATAATATGAATGAATTAAGTATCAAACATAAATAAACTCTCAAATAAACAAACGACTCTCAAATAAATAAATGAAAAGCTCTAAACATGGGATTAGAAATATGGTCCATTAAGCATTTATCAAACTCCTGTACACTTAAGCATTTATTTATCCTTAAACAAATCAATTTCATTACTATAAACTTAATAAGAAACAACTCTGGGAAAGCAATAAACAAATCAAAGATATCCATCAAATTTCTTCATCATTCTTTAATTGCAAAGTTCACTGAATTTTTAAGCACTTAGTTACATACATCAAACTATAAATCAATTCAATTTAATCTACAAATTTTCAAATTTTAACTTAATTCACACCATTCCACTTAATGCATTTAGTGAACATACATAAGAAAAATTGTTAAAACCTTTAAACATTTTGACACCCCTTATTAGAAACACAAAATTTAAACAATATAAGAGTATTTTGTTTAAAAGGTCACCTAGCCTTTTGATGCAAAAGGAAACACCTTGTCATGAATATCCCCAATTACTCAACTAGGTCACTATCTCAAATGGCTGCTAGCACCATTCTTTAACTTTAACCTTTTTATTGGTACAAAGCCAATGGAGTGAAATAATTTATGCTCTTTTATTCACATACTACTATTTTTTTTTAATATTTCAGGTATTGAAAATGTGAAAAAAGAATTCATATTTAACTCAATATATGTACAAATTATATATAAAGTATCATAAAGATAATCAAGTATCCATCCTTAAAATTAATCAACTAAATTGATATCAACTAAATCATCAAAGCTCATGACTATTTACCTAAATAAGTCAAATCGTAACCATAAAGAAACTAATAATGAATCATTTTAATCAAATTCATTTTCAAAAAAATATTAATTATCATTATTAAGCTAATTATAAAAAATTGACAACCTTGATTGCTAAATCCCCCTAGTTAAGTTGTACATTGTCCTTGATGTACAAAACATGCAACAACAATAAAAAGTATGAAAAGTAAAGAAGGGGTGAGGATAATTGGCATTACCCTAATAAAAAAAGATTTATAGGTTTAGCCAATTTCATCGACATCCATCTAATGATAGTGAAATCTTCTCTACTCTAACATAAAGGGTAATGATGCCTTTATAACCTGTGGAACTTCATCAAATCTCAAGTATAAAATTAATACCATCAAACTAAAAATATTAAAATAATCTACACTACTAATTAAAGTTGTACAAACTATCTAATAAAAAAAACATTTAATTGTTGGGTTGCCTCCCATCTAGTGCTTCTTTATGAATCTTGTAGCTAGACTTCTTAACAAGTATTTCTTCAACTTGGATATATAATATGTGACTCGTTTCCACTTCTTTTCTCACATAGGGGTTCATTAGCCTATAAATAGGTCACATGCTGCAAGATATTAAAGATATAGGTATCACATTAATAAAACCAAATAAATCCATCAATTCCCTTTTTAGTAACAAATTGTCAATATAACAAGGAATAATAAAACTCTTTAAATCTTTAATTGATTTAAACAGTTTGTTTTATGGGAAGTAAGAACCTTTGTACTTAAGACAATTGTTGATAATTCCTTGATAGCCTCCTTATTTGGCTCTTCCTTTTTATCTTCTTCCATCTCATCTTCCTCTTCTTCTTGAATAGCAACTTCCCTCATGTCTTTAACCTCTAACTCCTCTTCACTCCATAATCTTATCATATTCACATGTTCCCTCAAAGTTAGCTTAGTGTATCTAGATAAAACACTTGGCACTTTGGTTTTATAAAGGGTAGTATCAGTTGATGCAATAAATTTCATAAGAGCATCTTCAAGAATTTGATACTCCTCTTATTGCTATTATTGTAGAAATTTAGACATGAATAAGTTGATCCCCCTACTAATCTAATTGTTCTGTACAAAATCATAATAACTGCTCTATTGAGGATTACAAGTATTCCCTATGAGGTATCTTAAGGCCAATTATCCATGAAAATTAGATGCCCCCATATATAGTCTTAATTTATGACATTCATGATTAGGTTGGTTTCCTTAAAAAATGTCACAACATACCATAAATGTCGGTTGAGCTTCCACATATGTTGATACGTATGTTTTAGAGTGTGTTTGCTAGGTCATATAGTGTGTTTTTAAATGTTTTCTTGAGTGATAATCTTGTGTTTAGGAATTAAATTTATGTTTTTGATAGTGTTTTGTTTGATGATCATTGATTGGTAAAAAACTTGATCTTAATGCATGTTTTAGGGGTTATTTAGTATGTTTGGATAATTAGTTAAGATGAGGAACTTCAAAAAAAGTTAAAGAAGTTTGAAGAAGAGAACTGTCATAATTGTGCACCTGCACAATCATGCAAGATTGAAGTTGGAGCAGTTGGGAAGCCTCTGTCACAATTATGGAAAATGTGCACGATCATGACAGTGCAGGCAGACAAGAGGCAGTTCACGGTCGTGCATGAGAGAATTTCTAGATTGCAATATTTTTGTATTTTTAGTGATTTGTGACTATTTTTGGAACAAAAACAAGTGAGAACACTCTAGAAAGAGTCCTAGCAGGATTAAAAAGTATTTAAGGAAAAAAGAAACACCAAAAGAGGTGGCTGGAACATCTAAAAAGGAGATCAAAGAGGCAAAAATTCCAGAAGAACAAAGTTGTATAATTTTCTAGTTGAAGGATAAGAAAAAAATACATCCAAGATTCAATATTTTACTCTTTCCTTTTCTTTCTTTGTTCTTAAATGTAACAAATGTGGATTTATTTAATCTATGAATTCCTAAATATCTTTTTGAAATTCCTCTTGAATTTTTTTGTAAAACTTTTATGTTCTTGATTTAATGGAATCATACTTTGTGGTGGTTATTGTTTTAATCTTTGATCTAAATCAGGAGATGAGATTAAAATATCTATGTTATGTTACACAATGAGAGTTGGTACCATAATAGACCTAGAAAAATCAAATTAATAGGCAATTGAAGGGAGATCTTAATTTTTTATACCCATAGGATTGCTTCAAATCCAGTTGGATAGTTATAAAGATTTTTGACAGAGTAAGAGGTCACAATTCAATTCTTATCTATTTTAATTAGGATTATTTGGTTACATATTAAGAGAGGGTAATCATAAATATTGGATATCTAGGGTTAAGTATTGTTAAATCAAGAAGGTAAGGTGAAAACAAAACAAAGAAGTAATTCCTAAGTTGTCGCTAATTAATCACAAGTTCACTATCGCTTCGTTAATTGTTCAATTATCAATTTTCTCTAGTTTAGTTTATTTTCTAACTACACTTATTATATTTTTTAAAGTGATAAAAAAATTTATATGGCTTATAACAATTCTTGTGGGAAGGATATTGTTTATATTATAAAGAGACAGCCCGTATACTTATGGTATAGATAGATTAAAAAATTAAATAAACAAGTTTTTAACATTATTGTGGGATTGTAAATTTAGCATCTAGTGCAATTTGAGTTACTTTTCTATAAGGAATTTTACATTTTTCTTATGTCATTGTAGATGCATAAATACAAAAACATTAAGGAGTTCTAAAAATCTCAAAGGTACACAAATTTCTAACATCACTAAGTAAGAGAGGGAAATTTGAAAAGCAAGATGCCAAGAAACTATACAAAGATCAATGGAGGAAGAAGGGAACCAAGGAGGACAACAAAGAACCATCATAGACTTTATAATGTCAAGGTTCAATGCTAATCAATAAGGGATCTCAAGACCACCGATGCAGGGAAATAATTTTAAAATTAAACTAGCCTTGTTTAATATGTTCCAAACCAATATCCAGTTTTATGGACTGACCAATAAGGATCATAATTTTCATTTAGCCAATTTCAGATATGCGATATGTTTAGATATGATGGGTTATTAGAGGATGTAGCCAAGATGTGGCTATTTATATTTATGTTTAAAGATTAAGCCAAGGTGTGACCGAATTATCTTAAGCTAGAAAACATGTTGACATAGGAGTGGTTGGTATAAGCCTTTTTTTGCTAAGTACTTCCCCTTAACAAAGACCACAAGTAACATTAAAAAGATAAAAAATTTAATAAAGTGAAGGGGAATCATTGTACGAAGCATAGGAATGATTTAAGGAGTTATAAAAGAGCTGCCCACAACATAACTTACCCAAGGAGTTCTTATTGCAAACCTTCCATAATGGAGTCAATCTAACCATAAGAGGTACCACTAATGCAATAACTAATGTTTTATTGATGAGGAAGACAGTAGATGCTACACATGATTTGTTGGAGGAGATGGCAAATAATAACTATCTATAGGCATCAGAAAGTTGCAAATAATAGTTAATCTTTAAAGATAAGAATGAAGTGTTTTTTATTGATTTATTGACAGCGTTATAGGCTAAAGTAGCAAGTTCGGCCAAGCAAATAAATAACCTAAAAGCTACTTCTCCCAGCCCACTAAAGGTGATACAATATGGATATGATTTTTGCAGTTGAGAATGTCATGTTACAGATGATTACTTCCTAGTGGATAGCAATAATATGAAGCTAACTAAATTTCATGAGAGCATTGTAATAGCCCAGACCACTCGCTTCCTCACCTATGGCAGATGACCTATGATAAACAATAACTTTAGTCATTTTCTACATTTCTCACGATATTTCATGCTTAACATTCTTATATATGTCCCAATAGATGCCAACCTATGCTCTGATACAGCTTAAATGTAGTGCCCCCTTACTTTAGGGTACATACCGGGATGCCCTGAGGACATTCCAGTACATAACCTATGATAATGGCGTGCTACGATTAATCATTACTTTTACTTAACATGGCATCATATATCTTTATTCTCTTATGAACGTCATTAAGAAAGTCACAATATTTAAAAAACCCAAAATTTCCTCATTTCATTTCATAAAATCCGGAGGTCCACATTGTGTCTTTCAACATTCCTTACACGTACATCATCAAAACCTAATACAAAAGTGCTACATGAAAGGGGAACTACACAAAATCTATCTAATATGTCCAAAACCTAGCTAACCAACCTTTGAGCCATGACTGCACTTCCCAATCACAAGTCTACATAGCTTGTAGCGTCTCTCAGTAGCTAGAGTCGTCTCTTGGTCCTAAAAAGTCAACGTTGCAATTTTGGTGATGTTATATGAAGAAATGAGAGTTGGATATTGTTTGATCTTATAATGTTAGAATAACATTAGTGAATGAATTGTTGGTATTAAAGCATCAAAAAAGGTATATAATGGAAATGAAGAGGTTCATATGATTGTAATTGTGATTCAAAGGAGATGAGTAATGAATATCTAGTAAAAGTGAATGAGAAATGGGATATTATGAAAACAAATATAAAAAAATGAGAATGTGCATATGATGTGAAATTTGATGATATACCCCGAAATGTCATTGAGCATGCATTGTACACATTCCATATACACATTTGTGCATAAATAAATGCTTATAATTGTGCAAAGTTATTAATGTGTGTGCAACGTGTGTATTACATAATGTTGATGTGCAGGATACACGTCCGCATCCAAACGTTTCCAGATCACGGAAGCTAATGCTAATCTGAAGCATATTGTGAGTAGACCTAGATGATCTTACTTTATTGATTGTTTTGTTTGTATTATGTATTGAATGATTATGAATGTGGTGTGAGTGTACTAATTTCGAACTTTGAATGTTCGAGGAGTTTACTAAATGTGAAGATATCGAAGTGCTGCTCATATGTGAATTTGATGAAATAAGTGATACATGATTTGATTGTTAAACGTCTGCATATGAAAGAAAAAGTGATTCTCAACCTTAATGTTGAATGCCGAACTAAGGTCAGATGATATGTGAAAGTGAATAATTGATCATATGTGATTGATGCATTTCATTACATGAATACATGAAAGATAAAGGCAGTTGTGACCGGAGTAGCCACAGGAAAAGAGCTTAAAGCTTAGAATGTGAAAAAGATCCTAGAGCTCAGAAAGTGATTAATAGCCAAAGGCTCACTATGTAAAATGAGCCCGGTATCTCCAACGGATATGGGACATTTATTAATGAGCCCGGTATCCACAATAGATATGGGACAGTTATAGGCACTCAGTCACAACAATATAACAAAATTGAAAGTGAGTCTCATGTGCACTGCATATGCCTGATATGAATGATTATAATGATTTGAATAATTTGACTGAGGTTTGTATGTGAGTTATGTTCCAATGAATGTGAATTATGTGAATATGTGTACTGTATATGCGTGTGATTGAGTGAGCCATCGAGGATGGTCACTTATTAAGTTTGCAAAACTCACCCAAAATTTGCAATTATTTTCAGAAGAAAAATTTTGTAATGAGATTTTACTGACTGGGTGTGTTAGCATGCCACCCTCGCAGGGCACGGACCCGGATATCACTCAAGATGTCGAGTACGTGTCTTACGAGAGTGGGGTGCTACATTGGTTGGTATCAAAGCATGGTTTGGCATCTGTTGGGACATATAGGAATGTTAAGCATGAAATATTGTGAGAAATGTGGATAATGACTAAAGTTATTGTTTATTATAGGTCATTCGTCATAAGTGAGCAAGCGTGTGGTCTGAGCTATTACAATTGGTATCAGAGCCAGTACCCGGGCCGATGGGCCAGTGAGGACGCTGGGCCTCCACGAGGGAGGGAAAAAATCCCACATTGGTTGGGAAGGAGAACGAAGCACTCTTTATAAGGGTGTGGATACCTTCCCCTTGCAGACGCGTTTTCCATGCCCTAACGCACCAGATCCCATCATAAATCTAAAGTTAAACATGCTTGGGCAAGAGTAGTACCAGGATGGGTGACCTCCTAGCAAGTCCTACAGGAGTAGTGTCCTAAAGAGGCCTACACGCTAAAAAAGCAAAACCATGAGGGTGTGGACCACGAGCCACTTAAAAAGGCCTAAAGGGTGTGGACCACGAGTCACTTAAAAAGGTCCAAAGTGAACAATATCTGCAAGTGGGTGGTTTGGGCTATTACAGGTATAATTAGGTCAAGGTGGCAATAACATTACTCGAGTACCTATAATCATGGGTGGAAAAACCACCTAAATTTCTTTTAGTCTAATAATATAGAAAATCAAATGAGAGCAAAAGGCCTATGATTTTAACAAGATAAGCTTACGTCTTTATAATCAAAGATGGAAAAGCTAATAGATATGTTAACTTTCAAGTTCACGAGCCAAGATGAGAGTCAAAAGAGGATGGAAGAAAACTTCTATCAGATTATAAGGAATCATGTTTCTTATATCCATAATTTGGAGGTTTATGTTAGGCAACTAGAAAACGCATTGTTTACATGAAGTATGGAGAGTCTCTTGAGCAATACGGAGTCTAATCTAAGGAACCAATTGAAGTCATCACATTTAGAAGTGGGAAAGATTTGGAAGAACCAACCATGAAGAAGAAGTCTGAACCCCACCAAAAAGAAGTCAAGAAAAGAAGGATAAGAAGGAAGATAAGAAAGAGGAACAATGATATGTCCCACCCCCTCCATATATTCCAAAGATCCCATTCTCGCAAAAACTAAAGAAGAATCATATGGATACTCAATTTGTAAAGTCTTTAGAGAAGTTAATGAAATTGTAAATTAACTTATCCTTTGTGGAAGCTTTGGAGAAGATGTCTAAGTGTGTGAAGTTTCTCAAAGATATCCTATCAAACAAGATAATATGGGATGACAATCAAATGGTCTCTTTGATAGAGAGTTATAGCTTTATAATTACCAGCCATATGGCCTCAAAATTGAAAGTTCCAAAGAGTTTTACTACACCCTGTCCAGTAGGTAATTTAGAATTTTCTAAGTGTTTATGTCACCTAGTTACAAGTATTAATCTTATGCCTTTGTCTATTTTTAGGAAATTGGGGCTAGGAGATGTGAAGCCAACATCTATGCTCATTCAGTTGGTGGATCAATTAATAAAGAAACCATTCAGCATGGTAAAGGACATGCTAGTTAAAGTGGACAAATTTATTATTCCTTTGGATTTTATAGTGCTAGACTTTGAAGAGGATTAAAATTTTCCATTAATTTCTGGTATACCATTAATGAATATAAGAAAAGCATTAGTGTATGTAAATAAAGGAAAACTAATTCTTCATACTGGTGATGAATAGGTTAAGTTTAACATAAGTAACGTATCGAAGAATCTTAAGGGGGGCAACGTGTTAAGTCCAAATGACTTTACGATTAATAATTTTGATGATGAACAAAAAGCAGATGAACAAAAAGCAGATGAACGAAAAACAGACAGAAGCCAAGTAAAAAAGCATACGAACGAAAAATAGATGGAAGCCAAGTAAAAAAGTAGATGAACGAAAAGCAGACGGAAGCCAAGTAAAAAAGCAAACGAACAAAAAATCGACGAAAGCCAAATAAAAAAGTAGACGAATGAAAAGCAGACGGAAGCTAAGTAAAAAAGCAGACGAACGAAAAGCAGACGGAAGCCAAGTAAAAAAGCAGACGAACAAAAAGCAGATGGAAGCCAAGTAAAAAAATAGACGAACAAAAAGCAGACGGAAGCACAAATAGATGAAAGTTATTTGAAAAGTAGACGGAAGCAAAAGCAGACGGAAGAAAAAGCAGATGGAAGCAAAAAACAGACAGAAGCAAAAGCAGACGGAAGCTAAAGAAGAAATAAGATGGAAGCATCAGTCTGAGTTAGTTACAGAACTCAACTGAATAACCGTTTCTTTAAAGAATCAAGAAGCAGTTATCAAGAAGCAGTTGAAGACGAAGGCTATAAAT
>JANIHZ010000007.1:26821253-26842360 GCA_027478365.1 Erythroxylum rufum | reverse complement strand
GCTCACCAAAAATCAAACCCTAAGTTTCTTGCTTCTTTCTCCCTTTTCTCCATCCGAAAACTCACTCTTCTCTCTTTCTCTGCTCTCTTCTTTCTCCTTGTTCTTTCTCTCCCAATGTCATGCATCACTTCTCTTTATACTTAAGCCCACTCTTCTTATTTACCAACTTGCCATTAATGAATGAGAGAAGATCCTTATGCCCTTACATATAAGCCTTATAACTTAAAACCTTAAGTGAACTTCCAACAATGCCCTTTCTTTTTGCCTTAAAAAAATTGACATCTTGACTCCGTATTTCGATTAGGTAACACTTCCTTCTAGAGAAATGTTTCTCATTGTCTTACCTTTATAACGACACTAAAAACGCTCAATTCGGTTCAGAAATGAAGAAGTTATAGTCAAAACACGTTCAGACCAATACTAACCCAAGACTGAACACTACACCTAACTTCACTCCCAATATTGAACATCTTGGAGCCAAAATTGAAATTCGATTCCTTCAGAACACTTGTAGATCCATGTCTCTAGTTTAATTAGCAATAAGAATCAGCTCAATCCGAGCTGTACCGATCGAGATATCACAAAATACTGAAGCATGTTCAGAAAATATCCAACTCATACTCTTTTAATTGATCCTCCCACTTCTCAATTTGATCTCAAAAATCATAAATTTTCATGGAAAGATAGAGGGAAGTCTTAGAAATCCAACGCTTCAAAAATCAGATCGATCGGAGGTCGGACGGAAAAGTTATAAGCAAAAGAGTGGAGAGAGGTCGGATCAGGAGAAAAATTTTGGGCTCTATAAAGGTCCAAAGTTCACAACAAGTGGCTGACCGATAATTTACATCCTAAACAGCATCAGAACTTCTAAACATCATAACTTTTCACTCCATTGTCCAAAAATTTCATACTTTATATCAATGGAAGATAAAAACAAGTTCTACAATTTTCATGAAGAACTTACAAATCAGTTCAGCCTCAAAAAGGGTCAAAACTCTCAATCAAAGTTACTGCCCAAAAATGTCATCCTAAAACAGCAACACAACTTTTAAAGATCATAACTTCCTATTCCAAAGTCCAAAAATGACATATTGTACATCAATGAAAAGATCAAAACCTAAACTACAATCTTCAAGAAGACTTTTTGGTCAAATTCCAACTCTATGAGGGACAAAACTTCCCTCAAAGTTTCTGCCCACAGATTTCATTTTGACAGCATCTCCCCCAAACTTCAACAACCCATACTTCTAAAGCATCAACCAATTTTCCAGCACCTGCATCACACTTCAATATCTCACATCTTCCAACTACCACATCCAAAAATAATACATTATACATCATTTGAAAGCTATGAAGCTCCTCTACAAATCTCAAGAAGACTACTTGCTCTAATTCAAACCACAACAGTCCAGAAATTGCTTTAAACCACAGCACACATAAACTTACTTTTATGGACATTTTCAAAAACAAAGTAAAGTAAACTGAATTCGAATGGTCGTAACTTTCAATCTCGATATCGAAAAATTTCATACTTTATAGCGATATGAAGCTATCAAGAAAAGCTATAACTTTCATGAAGATCATTTTATCAAATTCTGGCTAAATCATCGCAGAAAAATTCACAAAGATTTCACATCAAAATAGGCAACTTTCTGCTACTATTCATTCCAAACAAAATTCAAACTTACAATTCTCCAAAATCTAACACTTTCACTATTCATTTCTTGCTTTTCAATTCCATTTACACTCAAAACACCCATTTCATGTATTAACCTCAAAATATCATTGCACTTGCTCCAGTTAACATTACCTAAGTAGAACATTAAACACCACTAATTCCTCATTTAATGTCAATTTTATAATTCAAAATCCCACTAAAAGAGCAAGGTCCAACAATATTTGTATGCTGATGATTGTTTTTTCTCATATTAATGTGGATATTATTTTTATGTGAAATATTTAAAAATTATTGTTATTTCATATTAATTGTGATTATTATTTTTTATTATAATTTTTGAAAACAGGGTTGATGTAAACTTGTAAAGTATATAGTACAACTGTACAATATACTAATGGACTATTTTGCAAATTTTAAAAAATTTCAGGGACTATTTTATGAATTTAAAAATTACTCCAAACGGTACCGGTCAATACAATACCATACTAGAACCTAATCTGGTACAGTATTCGCAACTTTGGCAGAAATGATAACTGCAATGTCGTTTCATTAGTTTCATAAAATGGGCGCAAGGGTGATCGCCTTAAGCGCAAGAAGGGACAAGTTAAAAACCAAGGGCCTCGATAAGGGCAAGTTGCTAAACTTCGTAGAGGCAAACGCAAGGGTAAAAAGGATGATCCCAAACTCATGTGCTTCAACTATAGAAAGAAGGGACACTTTGCTCAAGAGTGTACTGAGCCCCGTGAGGTTTGTCCTTACTTACCTTCTTTTATACATGCCTTTGTTTGCACATATGCATTTTTTGCTCATTCTCTCCATGATTAGATTATAGATATGGGAGCAACAGCCGTGCAGGATTTTTATATTACCATCAATTACCCATCGGTAACTGATGGGTAAACATTTTGTAACAATGGAAAATGGAGTGGAGGAGAGGGTCTTTGGTGTAGGAACTTACCAACTTACTTTACACAGTGGACGCAAACTACTCTTACTTGATGTGCTTCATATACCCACTATTCGATGTATTCTACTTTCAGTATCGGTACTAGTAGACTTGGGATTTTCTTTTCTTGTTAGTAAGAATGATGTGTCCATTTACCTTAATGGTACCCTTTAGTCATGGGTACTTTTGTAATAGTTTATTTATGATAGACTTAAAAGATGTATCTAAATCTCATAAATATTTTGCTCATATTGCTTTTTCTTCTTTTATTGATAATAAATATGAGTCTGTTAAATGGCATGCTTGATTAGGACATATTGGACAAGATAGAATGTCCAGATTGGCCAGAGGAGGGCTATTAAACTCTCTCACCAAAGTGAGTCTTCCTACTTGTAAGCCTTGTCTCGCTGGGAAAGCTAGTAGAAAGCCTTTTAATAAGGCTAAGAGGGCTTCACATCCTCTAGAGTTGATCCACTATGATATTTGTGGGCCTATGAATGTGAAAGCACATAATGGCGCGACTTACTTTATCACATTCATAGATGATTTCTCGCGATATGGCTCAGTATTTCTGTTGTCTCACCACTCAAAAGCTTTGTATTGTTTCACACGCTTTGTAGCTAAGGTTGAGAATCAGAAAGAGACGAGCATTCAAGCTCTTTATATTGATATAGACTGAGAGTATGGCTTTGATTAGTTTTGTGAGAATAAGGGAATATGTCGACAATTAACGATTCTTGGAACTCTGCAACAAATGGGGTTGTGGAGAAAAGGAATTGAAATCTGTTGGACACGGTTAGGTCGATGATGGCTCAAGCTAACCTCTCGATTAAGTTTTGGGGCGATGCCCTTATGATTGGGGCATGGATCCTTAACCGAATGCCTACTAAATCTATCCTAACTACTCCATATGAGTTATGGAATGGAGATAAGCCTATTTTGTAAGGCTTAAGGTCACGGGGATCTATTGGTTATGTTCACCATTCTTCTCATAAGTTTGGGAAGTTAGGCCCTAGAGCTAATAAAATGTGTGTTTATTAGATATTGTAAGCATTCTAAGGGCTATGTGATGTATAATGAACATCATGTAGGGCTCATTGAGGTTAAGTCTTGAGATGTGGAATTTTTGGAGAATGATTTCCTTAGTATTGGTGAGATCAAACAAAGTCTTAAGCTCTATGAATTAAAGGAACATCAAGACGAAGTGCCCCAAATGGATTTGGATTCACAATCCATTCCAATGACTATTGAGGTCAGTGGGAGCATAGAACTTGAGTCTCAGTCTCTAGAATTGCGTAGAAGCCAACGCGGAAATGTCCATGTAGACACTTTGAAATAGAAGGTGAGTCCTTTTGAGCATTTTTGTTGATGCTGATGAGCCTTCTTCTTTTAAAGAAGTAATGAACTCACCAATTTCGAGTAAGTGGCTTATAGCAATGGAAGATGAGATGAAATCCATGGCTAATATCCATGTGTGGGACTTAGTCAACCTACCTATTGGGCACAAAACCATTGGAAACAATTAGGTCTTGAAGGTTAAGCGCAAGGCAAATGGATCAATTGGTAAGTATAAGGCCCGATTAGGGGCAAAAGGTTACACCCAAAGCGAGGGTGTTGACTATGATGAGATATTTTCTCCTATGGTGAGATTTGTGTTTATGCCTTATCTTAGCTATTATTGCACCTTTAGATTTAGATTTGTTCCAAATGGATGTTAAAACAATATTTCTTAATGGAGAAATAAATGAAGAGATCTATATGGATCAACCTATTGGATTTCAGGCAAAGGGATAAGAGCACAAAGTGTGTCACTTGAGATCTTCCAATTATGGCCTAAAACAATCATCTAGGCAATGGTATCTTAGATTTCATCAAGCCATTACATCGGTAGGCTTTGCAATGATTAAAAAGGACCATTGTGTATACGTAAAATGACAAGAGAATATGTTTCTTATACTCTCTTTATATGTAGATGATATTTTGATAGTTGGGAATGATATGGAGATGATCATTTCCACTCAAAAGTGATTTTCCTCTACTTTTGAGATGGAGGACATGGTTAAAGCAGATTATATTTTCATGGTTAAGATCTCGAAGGATCGTTCTAAGAGATTTATGAGTTTATCTCAAGAAACCTATATTAATAGGATCTTGGAACGTTTCTATATGCATAACTACAAACTCGTTGACACTTCAATGGAGAAGGGCCTATACCTAAGCATGGGTCAATGTCCTAAAACAGAGGAAGAAAAACAACAATTGGCCAAGGTGCCATATGCAAGCGCCGTCGGTAGTCTAATGTACGCTATAGTGTGTACTCGACTCGACATATGCTTTGCAGTTGGGATGGTCGGTAGATATCAAAGTAATCCTGGACCTGCACATTGGGTAGTGGTCAAAAGGATACTTAGATATCTAAAAGGAACTACTAATACGGCTTTGTGCCATCAAGGTGGGAGCCTCAAATTGGTTGAATATAGTGATGTCGATGAATTTTTTGATAGAGACGAGTGAAAGTCCACATCGAGGTATGCTTTCATTCTTATAGGAGGAGCTATTTTTTGGTGTAGCAAGACACGATAGTGCGTGTTATTGTCCATGATGGATTCTGAGTATGTTGCATGTACCTCAGTGGTGCAATAGGCGATATGATTGAGGAGATTTTCTAGTAGCTTCAACATTATCAGGCATCTTCGTGAGGCCACAATTATCTATTGTGATAACACAGTTGTAATTGCCTATGCAAAGGACCGAAAGTTTCATAGAAAGACAAAGCACATAGATACTTGCTACTACTTTATCCGTGATATCATTGCACAAAGACATGTGGTCCTAAAGCATGTCTCTACGGAGATATGATAGCTAATCCTTTTACTAAACCTATTACTAGAGATGCTTTTTAAAACCCCATTAGGGGTTTAGGTTTATTGAGGATTTGATGTATTTGTACATTTACTTATGCATTATTGAAATATGTTTTCCATTTTAATCTTGTGTGAATTTGCATAGTAAATTAAGGTTTATTTTAAAATGACACATATTTAAAAATTGTCACCAGGCTTGATGCTACTCTCTCACATGAGAACATCACCCTAGTTTTATGATAGCGAGTGGAATGAGACAAAGCATTGCAAATTACAAAATGATAAACAATATCATTAATTACTATGGCGTGATTAAGGATTTTGTATGTTGCCTTAATTGAGTGTTAAGATGAGATTTTCTTAGCCGAACGTAGAAAGTGTATCTATGTAGCCTGTATGAAGCCAGATTTGAGTCTAAGGTGGCTCCAGTTAGTTATTTTGTAGTGTGACTGACTAGACCGTGTTATGTATGGTGTTATTTAGAGCGTGACAAATCTTTAATGGGAGCTCCACCATAACATGCATTTCATACTGCATATGCTTGAGACGACTGAATAAAAGAGTGATGAATAGGTCCCTTCTTCATCAAAGATGTGTTACCAGTATAACATATGTTGTTGCCAATGTGTACAAGTGGGAGATGTAGCAAAATAATATAATATGCTCACATGTACATGTAGTAAACAAGTAAGTTTAGTTTTACAGAAAAGACAAAACTCACAAGTTAAGTGGTTACTTGTGGGAATGTTTAACCTCTTTTTTTTATTTCTTTGCATAAGTTGCAAAAGAGAGAAGAAATGCTTAAGCTTCTCCCTCCCACGCTTAAAGCTCTCCCAAAAATATTGAATTTTTCTTCATGTTCTTATCTCTTTAAGTCACTATTTACAAAATTTGGGATTTGAGATGGAATTAGAGTAAGTAACTCTAGTAGCTACCCACAACGTCAAATAAAGGACAAATTTGAACTATTTGGATTTTGGAGTCATTAGAGCGCAAGGCACACTTGTAAATTTAGCACAAGAAAATACGAGTTGTCAAGCTTGAGAGAAAAATTCTGAGCACACCTTCCAGCAGGGCTATCTTATTTTTTTTGGAGTGAAAACATATTTCAATGTCTAATTGGTTTGACGAGTCGATAGCTATGCATTTGTCCAACTTCATTATTATTGATCATCAAACCTAAACTTCAATAAAAAAAAGAGGGTGGCGAAGTCTAAGTGTTCAACGTATCTTCAGAATGATTGGAGCTTGGAAAAAAAAAATTTGGTGGGACGAGAGTGACGTGACTTGGAATGCAATAGAAAGGGGCTGTTGGGACGTATTTGTATTATAGTAATACATGATATCCACTAGATGTGACCACCAGATCTTCGGGGGTGTGGCTCAACGAGCATCCATTAACGTCAAGCTTGGCTTTGTACGAACAAGACCTAAACAACCAAACGTTGCTTCATCGGTGTTTTATGCAATCAATTGCCTATGTGGGGACTGTAAAATATAGCTGACACCCAAATTTTGCTCATTTCTTTTCCGCGTTCAAAATAAATCGGTGTGTATGCTTACACGATAATATTTATATATACGATATTTTAACATTTTCATTCCTTTCGACATTTTAGTAGCTATGCACTGTTTCAATCAATAGTTTTTTTTACCAAACTAAGAGACAAGTATAACATAGGATAAGTATTCCATACCAATGCGAGATTGGATAGCCAGAAAATTCAATGGGGGTAACAGTATTAGGTCTTTGGTTGCATAGTAATAACAGTAACAGTAGCAGATATAGTAACACATTTATCTTTATGCCCAGAGTCCAACAACCATTTGCACGCATTCGTTTCCTGACCACATCATCAAATTGAGTCATAGTATACAATTAGTAAATTACTTTATTTAGTAGAGTAACATTATAGGCATAGTTGCGAAATTAGTGGACGTAAGTTGTTATTGTCAAAGGAGACTGTTGTTAATTAATTTTTTGCCGGAACGACCTGGGAAGCAGCTAATACGCCTTGGGAGTTGGGACCACAGCCACAGCCACATCCTCATACCCTCAACTTCAACTAAATTAGACAGCCCCAAAGCATTCCCAATTTAGTTTAAATAATCGAGTTTAGATCTTCGCTTAAACTAGTACAAATCGTAATTGTATCATGTGCTCAATTCCACCAACCCCCCCCTTTTTATGTTTGTGAGTAAGAAAATTCTTTTAAGTGCGTTAACAGAATATCTATTATTTAAACAAACAAGCTGATGACGCCTGCCTAGTGGGAGTAGTGGGAAGCGCAAGTAGGGGCATAACTGGTTGAAGATGTGGACCCAATCAGCACATGACAGGTGGGGTGGGTGGGTCCAGAACTTAGAGAATGCCTCCACTCCAACCGACTGGGCTTTAGAAGCTGAGCCCGATGTTGGTGGCTTGGGATTGGGACAGTGACGCGTTACACTTAGCAGAGGACAAGCAACCCTATCCTTTTCAATCTCCCGGATCATGGAAGATACTGAGAAGTTCCCCTATAGAGCAATACACCTTCATCTCTCTAACCCCAAAGCCCAAATGTTGCATCCCCACCTTTCTTATTTACATAATACACGTACGCCGATAGATGTAAACACTAATCTTATTTAGAAATGTACCTGACGGGGAGAGAGAGAGCGATGTGGACAAGTACCTGAAGACCTAATCTTGGGAGATGCCCACGCCGTCCCATATGCATGTGAACCTGTTCCCATCGAATTTGCCTGTCTACTCAACCCTTTTTCAAAAATCTATATTTTCACTGTGCTTCAATTCTCACTTCTCCAAAAAATCAATTCCCTCTCAACTTCATTTTACAATTATTTTATAAATTTTATAAAACGAATTAGATATTTTTTAACTCTTACTATATTGTTTGCCATCATATATTAATAATGTTAAAACATGTATGCAAGTCTTGGGGCTGTACTGTACTTATGCTTTCTTCGTTTTCATTTTGGGTTTACAACTTTGATGAAAGTACTTGCATCGCACGTTAATCCACAGTAAGCGGTCATATTTAGGCAGACAAGTATGGATGTGTGGTGTACCGTACTTCTAAGACTGAAATCACCCTCCTAATGATCGTTTCCCCACCCTCAATACCCTAAATTTTGTACCTACGCGGAGAACAGATGTGGTGTGACACGTTCATATAGTCACCATGAATAGTCAGTGGACGGCTCCTATGTCTATGACTATGCAGTCATTAGTAAATGTGGGGTCTACTGCTTGGATTGCGCTGATTATTCTTCAGGAACAGTGGATGGACGGTTGATTTGCCCCCATTGAGTGGGGCCGTGGGGTCTTGTTAAGTTTGAAATATCATGATGCCACCATTATTCATTTTGTTAAACATAGTGTCATCGCCGAATGTGCTGACCGCGAGAGCGAACATAGATTGATTTTTCAGGCTCGGTGGCGAAACGTGTTGCTTTTGTAGTGACTAGTGATGATACCCATTACACATTTTCCACGTCTTATTCAATTTTAAATCCCTATTTTATTCAATTTTGATGCTCAAAAGTCAAATAAAAACCAATCTTAGTACAGTTCCAAGTCAATAAAACTTAAAATACTAGATATCCGCCCAAGGCAAAAGCCACCATAGTCCTACTCTAGTGGTGATTCAATCCAAGTGGTTATAATTTGTTAAACAATTTAAAATGTAGATTCCTGATTTTTTCAATTAAATGTTAAAGTTAAGACTCATCTAGTTATACGAATGAGTTTAATGCATGGCTTTAATTTTGTTTATATTTTAAATAATTTACTTAGACTATATAATTTACAAATTCTTATATATATTTAAAATTTTATTAAATAAAACATTTTGAAAAAAAAAAGGAGTACAAATTTTAATGTTATAAAAACATTGGGCACTCGCTGAAAATCAAACGTCACAAGTGGGCGGAAAGGCAGAGCAGAGCAGCCAATTAAGCACTTTAAAACGCGGCAGCTAACAATGTTTTGAGTTTTGACTATGAAGACACACGGTTAGTTGCTTTTTTAAAATACATCAAAGTTAGTTAAGCTCGCAGGTTTAGAATAAATACTATATGTGACAGTATATGCATATACTGCCACATGTATGGGTTTAATAAGATAAGTTGCAATCATACTAAAATATCATTATGGACTGTCGTACATCCTGGGGCCAAAAACAATGCAGGTTACTGACGATTGCGACCATTTTTGTGGATAGACTTGCCTGTGTAGGTGAAGGTGACGGAGGGTGGGCGAGGCCACTCGTAGTACGTCTGGAGATGAGACAGTAGCAACAAGGTGTACCAGTGTACCGTGTCATTAGGTCTCAGTTAGTATCGAGTAGTATTGGGATTTGGATTAAATGTTGACGTTGCCCTTTTTTTTTTTGGCCCAATTCTTATGATATAAAAAAAAATGCCTTTGGATTATACCCCTTTTTAAAAAAAATTTAGGTACGCACGGGATAAAACTTAGACAAGCTTTTACTTTAGGGGTATAGGAAGCATGATATATTTGCAGAATCCATTAATTAAACCACAAAACGCACCGTTTGCACCAAGACATGGGCCAGGGACAAGGTACAGAATCCGTTTAAACCTGGTGTGTTACAAATAATTGTGTATTATGACAATAGGGGGAAACGTGGCGCCCCTTGGACCATTTGCACTGACACCGATTATATAGCGAGCAGATAAACCGGGGTGGCCGACAAGTCGACAACCTGAATTTTGTGGACGGGAACCAATCCTCTCTTCTATTTCTCAAAAAAAATAAAAACCCTCTTCTATCCGATCCACTTGTCGCCCATCGGACGGCCAGATCTACTTACCTCCGTACCCCGAAACCGTAAATTATAACTAAGACCAGCTGTTATGGGTAAAGTTAGGATATTAATTTGCAAGGGCAGTAAGAGAAAATTTGGGAGATGTACAAGGCTAATTTGGTCACTGTACAAAACAATGTTAAAGAGGATTTGTAGGGGATATTTGTCAGATTTGAGAATCTCCTGTCAGCTCTCTAGTTTCACATACAGAACCTAAATCTCTCTCGCTCTCTCTCTCTCTCTCTCGCTAAGAGCTATATCAATTTTATGAGGTCTTATTATAGAGATAATTGAATTGAAGCTTTGGGAACAGGCAGCAAATTCTTTGTTTTTTTGAAGCAGAAAGTTGTGTGGGAAATGCAAGACATACACTCAATTGGAGGTGGTGGTGGAGGTGGAGGGGGAGGGAGTTTGTTTGGCGGCGGAAGCGGTGACCGGAGACTGAGGCAACAACACCACCAGAACAACCAAGCACTTAAGTGTCCTCGCTGCGAGTCTCTCAACACCAAGTTCTGCTACTACAACAATTACAACCTCTCGCAGCCTCGCCACTTCTGTAAAAGCTGTCGTCGCTACTGGACCAAAGGAGGCGTCCTCCGCAACGTTCCCGTTGGTGGTGGCTGCCGGAAGACGAAGAGATCGAAGCCTAAACAACAGTCCACCTCCCCCTCAGCCAACAAAGATGATACTCCACCACCGCAGAATCAACCAGAACAAGAGAGGAAATCGTCGGCCGACTTTCATTCGAGCAGCGAAAGTTCAAGTCTAACTGCCACTAACACTACCGGCCCAAGCGCCAACGTAGAAGCAGCTTCGAAACGTAACGGAATTGGTGAGTCTAAGCTATTTTCTGAACAAAATTTAAATCCGAGCTTCGATTCCGGGTTTCTTGAGCATGGATCATCAGACTGCGGGATCTTTTCGGAAATCGGAAACTTGGCTAGCTTAATATCGACGTCGTCTGGGAATGAGCAGTTACAGTTCGGGTTTAGTAACATATTGGATCAGCAGTGGCAGCAACCACGTCAGGAGATGAAGATGCAGGAAATGGGGGGCGGGTTGATTGATCACGCGGTTCATCTTGAGTTTAGTAGGATGGGGAATGGAGCATTTGGATCGTTTGATTGGCAACGAGGTGGAGATCAAGGTCTGCTTGATCTTCCCAACTCCGTTGAACAAGAAAACTGGAGTACTAGGAATCAGTGGACTGATCAAGATCACTCTAGTCTTTATCTTCCGTAACAATCTCCTCTCACCTAGTAACAAATTTTTTTTTCTTCACAAGAAGAAATTTGAGCGAGTACAAAAATAGAAAATCCCTCGTAATATCCAATAAATGATTTAAAAAAAGGATAATTTGGGGGATATATATTGAGAACATGAATATGACTGCTGTTTCTTATATGTAAATGTTTTATTTACTGATTTTTATCTTATTTTTCTGGAGGGATTACTAAAAAGCTTTGGAATTGTTGGGGTTTGATATTTTTATTTTTGGGTTTGAATGTGGCATCTAACTTCTTCAAGTGATTTTGTTGTTGTTTGAAAGCTTCTATTTCCTGATGGAGATATAGAGCATGTAACATATGTTTGGGATTGCACTTAGTGTTATTATTTCTCGTCAATGTGTTTGTGGTTGATCTTTGGAGGGAGGACTCTTCAAAAGCTTCTAGTTCTGGAGGATAGTTCATCGTAGAATTGAGTTTGGCCCCTACTTTTAAGTAAATCTTTAGCTTGTAATTGGTTAGAACATATATAATTAACGAATTAGCATGCGGATTAAAGACAATGATTCCGGTCCTCATTTTAAGGTTGCGAAGAAACACAGACTAAACTGAAAGCATTCTCCAAAATGGAGATGATGATGTGATCCACATAATTACATTACATTACATTTACATTATAAGATGGTGGTTGCCTTTTTATTGAAAGGGGACCCACCCTTGGTGCGAAACTAGTTTGGCACGGGGATTGTTTTGTTTAGTTTGTTTACATACTCAATGTGCATACTAGTCAGTCGGGAAGAGGAGTGAGGGTCCGGTTTGTAAGTGACCACTCCCATGCGTGATTATGACTCCACGTGGCGTTGGCAGCTGAAGGACGCAAGTGCGCCTTAGTGATCTCCTCCACGTGGTCTATCGTCATTGGTACTAAGCCCTTGAAGAAATAGAGAGAGATGTTAGAAGTTAGAAGCAGAAGTCGGTTTGTCCTGGCGCTCTTGGCTTACTAGTCACATGTAACGAGCATTGGAAGACTAGGGAACTCATTTTCATGTTATAATATTTTATAGTATAATATAATTAGATGAAAATAGCTACAAATTGATGCCGACGTGGAAATAAAGCAGACTCAGGTTTGGTAAAAACTGTGGGTGTGCAGAACTGGTCCTTTACGTAATATGAATAAGTAGCGGATTTTGGTGGGTATTGGGTTTCGACTGATCGGAGTCTTATATCTCTCACTGGTTGGCTTTTTATGCGCAATTGAAGTTTGGCAGTGGCACCACCAAACTTCAATACTGACTGTAGGGGGGTGTAATGTAATTGGTTGTTTTCTTTAACTTAATTCCTGTAATTGCCTAAAACGACTGCCCAATGAGAAGGATCAATCACAACTTCGTTATCACAGCAACGGTAGTCTACCCGGGCTTCGCATTGGCGTGACAAGTATCAAAAGAGTGTGGACCATGGACTTGTTATTTTGCCTTCAGTGTTTAGCACATGGTGATGGTGGTCCTCCATCGGTCGTTGGCCTCCTCGATTGGTTCTTAGCTTTCTTGCATTTTGAATTTTGCAATTTGGTGGTGCACCATTAATGGCTGCCAAACTAGGATCTTTTTTTGTTCCATCAAATATTTGACAACATGGGGTAGAGTCATAAAGAATGGTTATGGACTTAGGTGACACTGGTTGCCACAAATTTATGGCATGGAGAGAAAGATAAGTGTTGTTTCCATTTATAGTTTGATAAGGAATCATAGGCTTTCACACATGATTCACTTGTAGAAATTAAGCATCTTTCTATATGGGACTACGAGTTCTTTTTCAGTAGCAGGGGGTCAATCTGTTGCAGCTACAGAAGTCCAACTCGTGTTCACATCTTTGCATTAAAATGGCCTGTACATGAACTGTATGACTGAGGGGACCTGGTTTGAAGCCTAAGGTCCCAATCATGGCTTCAACGAGATTTTAGGTCACCTCACCGGAGCAACATATGGTTCTTGATGATGATTTCTTGGCTCTTACCATTTCAGTGTCTGTGTTTCTTTTGATTAAGAGAATCGTGTACTATTATCGAGTTCATACTTCTGCAGGTAAACAGTTGAACAAATTTGTGAACATTAGACTTCAGAAAAAACTCGAGGGCACATGACTCTGCCACAATTGGGGAGATGTATGCAAATTTAAGGAGCTTTCTCTTGATGTTTGATCCATTCAATATGAGCGTCTGGTAACTATCAGTCATATTTATTGTTAATGTAAAATTGTGCTGGTCTACAGTTCCTGCAACTTCAACGAGGTTAGGGAGATTTCGGTCGAGAACGGCTGTCGATGTTGGATATTTCATACGTCAACTCTACCACTGTGTTTTAATTGAGATGGAAACTGGGATATTAATATAATCTTGACATATTAAAAGACCAGATTCTTTTGTTGACCAAGGTTTTGAGGAACCACATTTGACTGCCATCTGCCGTCTTACTGAAGAAAGAGTTTGGGACATCTAACTGTTTTGATGGGAAGAAAAAAGAAAGGAAATTGTATGTTTACAAAAGAAAGAAGCCTAAATAGACTTGAAAAGAGTCTCAAACTAAAGAACTTAAATGATGTTTAAGATAACCTGGATTAACTGAGTCTATAGCAAATTGTATCTAGTCATCTTCTACCTACAGGTCTTACCATTGCCACATGATCGATGGGCAGTATGATATAATAGGATAATACAAATAAAGAGACCTTGTAGTATTGCATTGCAATGTTTACGAAAGGATGTCCCTTAATATATAAGTTGATGATGATTAGATAAGGATAAATGAATGAATAATAAGTATAAATAAAATATACAACAACCTTGATTTAAACATGTGAAAGATAATGACAAGAATATACAAAATTTGATGGTTGAGATTGTGAAATGTTATCATCTCCCCTCAAGCTCATCATGAGTTTGTCCTAAAGTCATTGAAATACTGAAAAGGAAAGAGCTTTAGTCATAATATCAGTGATTTGAGTAGAGGAAGAATATGTCGAATGAGTAGAGCTTTGCTAGCGACTAAATTACAAACAAAATGAATGTCAATTTCAATATGCTTTGTGCCAGTATGAGAGATCGAATCCAAGGCAAGAAAAGTAGCGTCGAGATTATCACACCAGAGGGTAAGTGAGAGATTAGCGATACCCAATTCACCAAGAAGGGCAGTAATCCAACATAGTTATGCAGAAGTAAGTGTAATGCTTAGGTACTTAGCTTCAGTGCTAGATCGAGCAACAATATATTACTTCTTGGCACTCCATGAAATAAGATTAGGACCAAGAAAGATACAATAACCAGATGTATACTTTCAATTACCAAGACAACCAGCCCAATCAGCATCACAAAAGACTTAGATAAAAAGGTTAGAAGATTTAGTGAAGTGAAGGCCATGAGAGGCTGTGGATCGGAAATATTGTAGAATCCATTTCACCGTGGACCAATGAATGTCAGTAGCACACTGTAAAAATTGAGATGCCTTATTGACTGCAAATTAAATGTCAGGATAGGTGAGACAAATATATTGAAGGGTACCAATAGTGTTGCAATATTCAGCAGCATCAGAGAGAGGAACGTCATGATTTTTGGACAAGGGGAGAGATTGAGTGAAGGGTGTTTGAATTGATTTAGATTTATCAAAATCAATGTGAAGAAGAAGATCTTTGGTGTATTGTGTTTAGGTGAGAAGAAGACCAAGAAAAGTGGGGTAAGCTTCGATACCAAGAAAGTGATAATTAAGTGGACCTAAGTCTTTCATGGAAAAAGTAGAGTGGAGATCACAAATAAGTTTTGTGATGAAAGATGGGGAAGACCAGTTACTAAGATATCATCCACATAAACTAAAGAAAGGTGGTGTGAGAGCTAATTTTATGAATGAAGAGAAACGTATCGAATTTTGAGGGTATAAATTGGAGATCAAGAAGTTTTTGACTTAAGTGATGAAACTAGCTCAAGTAGCCTGTTTGAGATCATATAAAGCTTTATAGAGTCCACAAATATAGTTAGGATGACGATTTGTAAAGCTAGGAGGTTGAGATACGTAAACAGGTTCCTATAAGTAACCAAGAAGAAAAACATTATTAATTACCAAATAGACTAATTATAGAACATGGCCAAGGTGATGATGCGAATAGTTATGGGTTTAACAACAAGATTAAAAGTAGCAGCATAATCAACTCTTAGGGTTTGATGGTAACTTTTGGCTACAAGATGAGCTTTGTAGTGCTCAAGAGAGTCATCAGGATTCCACTTAGTGCGAAAAACACATTTATAGTGGACAATATTTATGTTGGGTGGGAGAGGAATAAGAGTCCATGTGGCATTAAGATGGAGAGCTCTAAACTCTTCAAGCATAGCTTGGCGCTAGTAAGGAAATTTGTTAGCTTGAGTAAAGGATGTGGGATCAAAATGAGTGATTGGGTTGGTGAAAGTGTAAGTGATGTAATCAGAAAAGGTATGAAGGGTACGAGTGTGATCTCGGGTACGTGTGATCATAGGATGAGGAGGAGGATGTGATGTGGTTGTGGTAAGGGGGGAAGAGGAAATAGAGGGTATAGGAGGAAGAGGTAAGAAGTAAACAGATAGGAGAGGAAGAAGGTAAGGTGGAGGATGACATAGAGAAATTTTTGTAGTGAAAGAGATGTTTAAGGAAGCAAACATGATGAGAAATATAAAGTTTGGAGGAGATAGGATTAAAGCATCAATAACCCATATACTAGGAGGCATAGCAAAAAAAAAAACACATTATAAAGATTTTGGTGTAAGTTTGTCTAGGTGGTGGAGCCCAAAAAAGGAAAACATGCACAATCAAAGGCCCAAAGATGAGTGAGGTCATGTTGAATACAATATAGGACTTTATGAGGAGATTTGTGATGAAGAATAAGAGTGGGTAAGAGATTTACAAGGTAAATAGCAGTAGTGAAGGCTTCATACCAAAGAAACATAGGAAGGGAGGCACGAAGAAGGAGGATAAGACTAGTTTTAGTGATATGACAAATTTTTCGCTTGGCAAGATCATTTTTTTGTGGGTGTATAGGGACAATACATGCGAATAGTGATTCCAATGGAAACAAGATAGTGAGCGAAGGCACCATTGGTGAGTTCAGGAACTCAATCACATTGAAAAGTTTGTATGGTAGTGGAGAAGAGATTTTCAACAGTGATTTTAAAGGATTGAAAACAAAGCAAGACATGATTTTTATGGCTTAGAGGAAAAATCCAAGTAAAACAACTAAAGTTATCCATAAAGATAATAAAATATCGATAACCAGAGTGGGAAAGAGATGGGAAGGACCCCAAATATCACAGAGAATTAGTTATAAAGTTTTGACAGAAACTCAAGAAGACATAGGAAATGAAAGACGAACACTTTTGCCTTGAAGACAAAAAGTATATAGATTAGTGACATTTTTAAAAGACAAACTATGATCTAATCTAGATAATGTATAGTGACATAGATGACCAAGACGTTGATGTCACAAATTTATTAAAGTAGAGGCAACTATGAGAGCAACCAGATTGGTGTAGTGTGTTGGAATCTTTATTGGATAGAGGTTGTTATATATAGGGCTCGAGGAAAGCATGATCTTAGATCAAGGTCCTCACAACATAACCAGATGGATTAAATTAAATGTAACAAGAATTATTAGTGATACATTTGGCAATAGATAAGAGATTATTAGTGATGTGAGGAATAATCAATATATCATAAAGGTGAAGAGTATGAGAAAAAATGGGAAGTGTTGAGGTACTAGAAGACGAAATAGGAAGAGTGTGTCCATTATCGACAACAACTTGATTAGATTCTTCATATGGTGTGACAGATTCTATGATATAAGAATATAGAGTCATATGAGTAGTAACACTAGTATCGAATAACCATTTAGTGACATTATTGTTGGTGAAAGGATTGGGGTCATGATTGGGATGGATGTTTATGGTGAACAAAGTGTTGGTAATGTTATTAGTACAGTGGCATAAACTAATAGAATGGTTTTCGAGACTAAGAATACCAAAAACGATAATGAGTAGCAATGTCTCCATTTCTAGCAAATTTGACATTGGATAGGTAACTTAGTATTGAAATTGGGCTTAAGATAACAGGAATTATATGGAGTTTGGGTCTAGAATGGGAATTGGGTTGAGGTGAAAGAGGGTTGTGACTAGTGGGCTTCATGAGATTGTATAGGTCGATCAAAGCATTGTCTATAAAGTGGGCCATTAATTTGGCCAGGCCCAGAGTATGGTCTATCAGCTTGCACCTTGCCTAAATGAGTTAGGGCTGCCAGAGAAATGGTTAGAGAAGTAGGGTCCTCTATGTCCCTTGTTGCTGCCTTTGTTATGGATGGAGTGATTTGTAGTGGAGAATGCGGCAAAGTGCATAATCGAATAGCGATTTTAATTGGAAGGAGAGTAATCGCTGCTCATGAAGCAAGAGCTTTACTTTGAGTTCTGCAAATGTGATGGTGGTTGGGCGATTTTTGATTGTCATTATAAACAACTCGAAATTTGCGGGTAGTCCATTTAAAGTGAAGAGGATGAGATTGTCATTCCAGATGGTGTCACCAATCACAACAAGTTCTTTAGCATTGGTGAAGATGACATTGAGGTAGTTAATGATGGTGCTAGAACCCTTCTTGATGGTGTGAAGCTTCCGGTGGAGGAGAGACTATTAAGAGGTAGATTGGAGCATGAAGTGGTCTTCAAGCCCGACCCAAAGAGATTGTGTGGTGCTGTGTTCATAGGCGAGTCGCATTGTGGAGCTAGAGAGTGATCCAATGAGGAAGTAGTAGACAAGTTAATCCAGTTTCTTCCATCTGACATAATTAGTGGATTGAGAAGTAGAGGTGTCATTTGGAGGAGCAATGGTCCCATCAACATATCCTAAAATATCAGAGGTAAGTAGACTAACTCTAATATGGTTTTTTAGAAAAAATAATCCATAGAGTCTGGCGATGTGGTTAGAAAATTAGTAATCTGGTTGAATAACAATGTAGGTAGGCTGTACTCTGTCATGTTCTTGACTATGAAATTCTAGTTGTGTTGTGTTAATTCTCCTGAGATGTGGTTGTGTGTATATCATTGATATGTGTTATGTTCCAGAAGTGGACGAGAATGTTCCAAAATGAACCTGTGGTGTGTTAATTGTGGTGTTGAGTTGTTCTGAGAATATGTATGTATGAAATATTTTGAATTCGTGGATTGTGTTTTAATTAAAAAAATGCTAGAATTCAAGGAATTTGGAAGTAGGTTATAATACCATGATATAATGGGATCATATGAATATACAGATGTTGTATTGCGTTATAATGTTTACAAAGAGATGTCCTTTAATATACAAGTTGATGATATTGATAAGTGGATAAGGATAAACAAATGAATGATAAGCAAAAATAAAATATACAACAATTATTGGTTTAAACTTGTGAAAAATAACAAAAAGAATATACAAAATTTGATGGTTGAGATTCTAAGATGTTATCACAATCTTTGCGCGAAAAAATCTAACAAACTTAGGCAAGAACAAAAATACAACTGTTTGCTAAACAAGAAGGAGACACATGATTTACGTCAATTGATGGTGGTGTTGTTTGAATGCAACTTACACTACAAGAATAAAAGGAATTAATGATGGAAAACAAACAGTAATAAATTATCGACATTTTTTATTTTTTCGTCGGAAAAGTTGACGGGAAAAATTTCGTTTAGTGACGGTAGTAATATTGGTCGCTAAATACGGGGGGAAATCAATTTGCGATGGAATTTAGCGATGAAAAAAATTCCCGTCGATAAATAAGGCGAAAATTGTTGGCGGAATTATAAAGTTTTAAGTTTGCCGACAAAAGATTACCGTCGGTAAATTTTCAACCTATACGTCATTGTCAGCTTTGGTTTGAACGTTATTAACTTAAAGAAAATGACGTCGTTTTGTTTACCTTAAAACAGACCCGAAGGACCCTCCCCACCCCCACTGTCGGCTCCTTCTTTCTTCTTCGTCCTTGTTGCATTTTCTCCTCCGGTGATCTCTCCTCTCCCATTCATCATCTATCGTCAGCGTTATCGTCATTTCGTGCTGCATCGGAAGCTCGTCCTCTTCTCTGACCATTGTTGCATTTTCGTGGAGGTATACATTACACGGTGGTTTTTTCTATTTATTTGATTTGTTTATGTCTTTGATATGTTTCATATGTTTTGGTATTTTATGAATGGATAAGAACATTTCATGTAGAAATGTTAGTGATAGAAGGGACAAAATGTGAATTTGGTTGTGATGTTGGGATGATTTTTTGATGCATATAAGGTGTTTGATGAAATGCCTCTTGTTTGAAAAAATGTATTTGTGTGAAGATGAACTTTATTTGTTTAAATATAGTATCTTATCAAGATTTTTAGCTTATGTAACATTTGATGTTTCTGTAAAAGTTTCACTTCTTAGTTGAGAGAACAAATTTATTAAAGTTTTTATTGGAAAGACAACATAAAGGATGTGGTTAATTATGATTTTTTTGAGGATATAATGTGTATGAATAAGGAATGTCAGTGGCAAGATGAAGCTTTGATGATGATGCTGATAGAAGTAGGAAAGATAGGCTAGTTAATGGTTTAAATCACTTGCATTGGTTTGATGTTGGGTGATTTTGCTTTATTTTATATTGTCTCTTTTATTCACTCTTAGTTTTTTTTTTCTTAGGAGTTTAATAGTTGGATGCTCTTGAAGTAGAAATTTGTCTACATATTGGCCTAGTCAATATTTGAAGTAGATTTTTAGATCATTTAATATTTGTGATCCTTAGACCGTAGATGTTAATCTTTTAAATGGATAAATAAAAAAAATATGAAGTAGCTTTAAACCTTATTTTTTTAATTCTTTTCTTTTTCTAATATATAAAATTGTAAACTTCATCCTAATCTAGGTTATATCCATATGGTTAGATGCCATTAATTGAATAATTCTCAGAGGAGGGAGGTCCTAGCATATTATGTTCTCATTGTAGTATTAATTAATTAAACAATCTATTGAACACAAAAAGAGATTCAATAGTCATACTTGAAGTTTTTGTTTATTTGGGCTTTATGTACTTCAATTGCACCCGATGAGGAAGTTATTATTTCATAGTAGTTGATATATTGAAAATTATGTTTAATGTGTCCTTCATGTACTTTGGCATGCACATCAAAATATCAAACTTTTGTGTTGTTTGGAAAGAGAAAAACGATCTAATGTGGTTCTGAAGATACATTTCTTAGTGTTTAGATAGTAGATTTTAAACATTTCTTGCCTAAATTTTTATTCACTCAAAATTTAATTTGAATATTTTGTAAATAATAATTTATTTTTGAACGCTAACAAGAAATGTAAATTATATTATAATGTTTTCCCACAATATAAATTTAACTCATAACTTTTTTATATAAATCCTAACATTTATAAGACATTTAAAGTAAATTATGTAGATAAAACATGTAACGCCCCAAATTAGGGGTTAGCATATTAAGCAAATTTAGTCCGATTTAGGTTCTGTCTCTTTGAAATTTTG
>JANIHZ010000007.1:26319183-26331647 GCA_027478365.1 Erythroxylum rufum | reverse complement strand
TTAATTCACTACTTTGCATATCACATTTTCACTTAAGCATAAGCAATTCTGCATTACAGTCAATCAAACACACTTAACAAGATGCATATGAAATACTTATGAGACACTTTTCCAATTATTACGTTGTTGTGACCGAGTGCCTGAACTATCCCATATAGGGCTCATTAAATGTTGAGTTTAAGGCTCTGAATCACTTTTGAGCTCGTGGCTTAGTTTCACTCGTTAAGATTTAAGTTCTAATCGGTGGCAACTCTGGTCACAACTGTCATTATCTGATTATGCATTCATGAATAGAATGCATGTACCACATCGATCACATTATAAAGCACATAGGTCTCGCATTCACATTCCAGTAGCACTTCAATATCTCAATCCAAATCACACAATCATCGGACCTTCTATCCAGAAGCCACAATCAAATCACATTCATTCATTATTCAAAATATTAATATAAGCAAACAATAATTGAGAGAAACCGTCTAGGTTACTCACAAGTTGCTCCAGAAGCTAATGCCTGGAAGATCCGACAACGTCTAGAGGTTGACGTTCCAGTTGCTCCTTTATAACAAATAATGTACACAATATCACAAGTTGAACAATCCTAAGTATTCAATAATGCACATGCATGAAATGACGTATGCACAATGCATATTCATGATAATCCGGGGTACTATCTGACACAAAATTGATCTCATTTGGATCAGTAGAGCTCCAGAAATCTTTGAAATACTAAAGTAAGTTCAGTGGATTAGCACCAGTGCATATCCTTTAAGAACACACTCTCTGTACCCGAAACACTCTTTTGAATCATTATTTTTCCATGCATTTCAGATAGTTATGATTCTTGGTGGAGATGTATATCAATGTCTTATAAATCTAATAGTTCAAGAATCAGATCATTTGGATGTCTAGCGAAGAAGTTATGGCTAAAAGAATCCTACATGTTCATGTCCTTTCTCATATTGTACATGCCTTGGCGCAATTGCCATAACTCTCACTACAGGTGTCGGATTGACTTTGTTTTTGGACTATTAGAAAGGGAACTTCGATATCTACAACTTTCATGAAGACCTCGAAGGCAATTCTATCTTCTGACTTTTGCATCATCATTCTTTTGCATCATCTCACTTTCCATCGTCTCATTTTCCATCGTCTCATTTCCATCATCTCATTTTCCATCGTCTCATTTCCGTCGTCTCTTTTCCATCGCCTCATTTTCCATCATCTCATTTCTATCGTCTCATTTCCATCGTCTCATTTCCATCGTCTCATTTTCCATCATCTCATTTCCATTGTCTCATTTCCATCGTCTTATTTCCATCGTCTCATTTCTATCGTCTTATTTCCATCGTCTCATTTTTTTCTCCAAAACGTCTCCACTTATAAGGATGATAACCTTTGATTCCGATGTCCAAAATTTTCATACTATATATCATTGGAAAGATAAAAGAAAGATATGCAACTTTTCAGAACGCACCTTTGCTAAAATCTCTTTATATCAATCCCAAAATTTCCCCTACATTCCGAAGATGAATTTCCCATTCGTACACTAACATACTGCACCAAATTCTTAACTTCATGATAAGTTTTGAGATTCTTAGAGATAGAATTGAAATTTGATGTCTTCATAAGAAATGAAGCCATACGTTTCTAGTTTAATCCAAATTAAGAATCATCTCGTTTAGATAATTAGAGGAAAGCTTATGGCTAACAGACCGAAGCACACTTAGTGGACATTTTCCAGATTTTCAACCTTTCAATATTTTACAACACCCAATGCTCATAATCTTTCAAAACACTATATTAACACTATAACCAAAATTTTCATCCCCAACAACACAGTATATATGAACAAACATGTAAATGCCATTTTCCATATAGATGATAGTAACTTATCAAATTTATTTCACAAATCCCCAACTCTAAAGGATTTATTCACCACTTACCTGTTGAAAACTCCAAAATCTTCAAGCCCTAAACTCTGCACAAAATTTCCGTACCTCACTGAATACAATGACCAGCTTCTTTTTTTTCTTAGGGTAGAGGAAACAAATGGAAAAGTGGGTTTGGTGTAGGAAAGAAAAAGCATAGAAGTCTCTTAGAAGGTATTTGATGGAAAACTTTATGTTTCAAAAGAAAGTTTGAAGAAGATGATAATGAAGAAGGGACTTAGACATGATTTAACCTGTCAACTCTCAAAGAATAGTAACCTACTTCTAGCAAGAGTACAAAAGCCTAAGTGACGCTTGTCACTTTCCCCCTACCTAAGCTCTAACTTAGTTTCTTTTGAAACTAACTCCCTTAACTTTCATTTTTACAATCCAACTATCTCCAAAGCTTCTTTTGATTTCTTTTTCCTATTTTCTATAATTTCCAAATTTTATTCCTAAATTCACCAAAATTCACAAATACCATATTCTTAACCTAGGAGTATCCCATACCGACTGGAGAGGAGAACGAAGCATGCCTTATAAGGGTGTGGAAACCTCTCCCTTGTGGACGCATTTTCATCCCCTCCCTACAGGTCAGAAGGGGAAAAGCAAAACCGTAAGGGCCAAGGCCCAAAGCGGACAATATCTATAAGCGGGTGGGCACGAGGCCCTAGAGGCCGAGGCCCTGAGGACGCGAGGCCCGAAAGATCGAGGTCCTACAATTGGTATCAGAGACAGTACCCGAGTGGTATGCCAGCGTGGACGCTGGGCCTCCTAAGGGGGTGGATAGCCTAGGGGTATCCCATACTGACTGGAGAGGAGAACGAAACATTCCTTATAAGGGTGTGAAAACCTCTCCCTTATAGACGCATTTTCATCCCTTCCCTATGGGTTAGAAGGCAAAAAGCAAAACCGTAAGGGTCGAGGCCCAAAGTGGACAATATCTACAAGCTGGTGGGCATGAGGCCCTAGAGGCCGAGGCCCTGAGGACGCGAGGCCTGAAAGGTCGAGGTCCTACAATTGGTATCAGAGACAGTACCCGAGTGGTATGCCAGCGCGGACGCTGGGCCTCCTAAGGGGGTGGATAGCCTAGGGGTATCCCATACTGACTGGAGAGGAGAACGAAACATGCCTTATAAAGGTGTGAAAACCTCTCCCTTATAGACGCATTTTCATCCCTTCCCTACGGGTCAGAAGGCGAAAAGCAAAACTGTAAGGGTCGAGGCCCAAAGTGGACAATATCTACAAGCGGGTGGGCACGAGGCCCTAGCGGCCGAGGTCCTGAGGACGCAAGGCCCGAGAGGTCGAGGTCCTATAATTGGTATCAGAGATAGTACCCGAGTGGTATGCCAGCGCGGACGCTGGGCCTCCTAAGGGGGGTGGATAACCTAGGGGTATCCCATACCGATTGGAGAGGAGAACGAAACATGCCTTATAAGGGTGTGGAAACCTCTCTCTTATAGACGCATTTTCATCCCTTCCCTACGGGTCAGAAGGGGAAAAGGAAAACCGTAAGGGTCGAGGCCCAAAGCGGACAATATCTACAAGTGGGTGGGCATGAGGCCCTAGAGGCCGAGGCTTTGAGGAGGCGAGGTCCTACAATGGTTATCAAAGACAGTACCCGAACGGTATACCAGCGCGGACGCTAGGCCTCCTAAGTGGAGTGGATAGCCTAGGGCTATCCCATACCGACTGGAGAGGAGAACGAAGCATGCCTTATAAGGGTATGGAAACCTCTCCCTTGTAGAAGCGTTTTCATCTCTTCCTTACGAGTCAGAAGGGGAAAAGCAAAACTGTGAGGGCCGAGGCCTAAAGCGGACAATATCTACAAGCTGGTAGGCACGAGGCCCTAGAGGCCAAGGCCCTAAGGACGCGAGGCTCGAGAGGTCAAGGTCCTACATTGATAGCAATAGGTTATGTTAGACCCCATTTTCTGGAGCCCAACATTCGGTGTTATAAACCTTAAGCTCAGTCGCTCTGATAGTCATAAACCTTAAGCTCATTACCCTGCAGAGTCATTATCCAACATCCCACAAGTTTGACTTCTTCAAGACAATTGTAGTTCTAAGCCTTTAGTTCATTTTGAAGCTAGAATCACCTCAATCCAAGCTCTACAGCTCAAGATATACTAAAAAAGCTAAAATGTGTTCATACCCCAAACATGCTCTCCTGACCGACCCCTCACTTTCTCTCCATCAAACATTTTTCAAATCAACTCCAAAAGATACAAATTTTTTTGGAGAGAAATATAAATGTGCTAGGAATCTAATGGTTTAAGAATCACTTCATTTTGAGGTCGGATGAGGAAGTTATGCCCAAAAGAATAGAACATGTTTATACCCTCAATCAATTTCTACCTATCTTGGCGCAATTGCCATAACTTTCAATATAGATGTCGGATTGCGTTCTTTTTGGACTAATTGAAAGAAGACTTCCAGGTATACAACTTTTATGAAGACCACAAAGTGAGATTCTGCCTCAAAAAGGGTTAAAAATTGCAATTTCCTGTAGTTGTCTAGTGAATGTCTGTTTAACGGACATTATCGGGGTTGGGAGCCAAAATTAGCCCGAGAAGGTCCATTTAATGGACCTGATGTCTGTTAAACAGACATTGGAGAGACTAGGGGGTCAGTTTTGACCTGAGAAGGTCTATTAAATGGACCTAAAGTTCGTCTAACGGACATAAGGGTTCCCTAAACCCCTCCAAAGCCCCTCCAATGGTTCCTACATCCAACCTAACGTCATATTCACTCATAATCTTCCCAAATTCAACTCTTCAAGTGCCAAATCACATCATATAAATTCAAACAACAAATTTATCTCACAACATTCTCAATTCTCATCCCATTTGGTTCATCAATATCAAAATTTCCCATCATTTACAATAGTTGTCTTATACACAAATCCTATGCAGCATCATAACTTGTAATGATCATAACTTTCCACTACGACATCGAAAACTTACAAACTTTATATCGTTGGAAAGCTAGAAAGATCATCTACAGCTTCCAAGCAGACAAATTTTACCAGTTCTACCTAGATTATTCCAGATTCTCCAATGAATTTAGAACACAATTCCTACCCTTATGAAAATTTGAAAATAGCAATGTAAAGATTTGATAAGCCATAAACAACCATAATCCATATGTATTTCATTCGCATCAAAATAAGACTTTTACAACGCTTTAGTGGGTATTTTGAGCCACCTTACAACATAATCTAAAATACAAACTTTACAAAAGCAATAATTTCTCAAAATGCAACTAAAGCCTTGTTTTACAAAGTCTAACTTCAAAAAAACAAAATGTGCAAATTGGAGTGATGCCTTGATGCTCAACTCGATCACTCGATATCTTGCTCATTGCCTGTGGATGGGAAGGACTAAGGGCTCGTGGGTAACAACTTTATAATCGGTAATAAACAAAAACCCTTAAAAACCTTCATGAGCATAGTAATTTATCACAAAATCCATAAAACATCTATTTCTCAACTTGTCAAACTAAATCACAAATCACATAAGTTAAACATTCATCAAACTTGTCAACACATGTAAATATATAAGCACCTCATAATGGTTTCGGTGGATCCATAACGGAACGTACTACACATTTCTCATACGGGTCCTGTGTAGCTGTAAACAAAGCATACTATCGCAATCCCACAAAATGGTCTTGCGTAGCCATGAACTTATGGGAGTCCATGAGGGAGCTCCATACCACTAGCGGGCATGCGAGAGAGGCCTTTTTAATCAAGTGCACTTGATAGACAGAACAGACTACCACAAACCCACATAACATGTAATTCATAAACTTGAAACATGTTACCCATATGACACATTATTTGAAACTTGATTTCATGAGCATTACATATCTCATATGCATTTCTATCATCATTTCACAATTAATCAACCAAAAACCCATACCAATCATATAACCATTTCTCAAATCATCTAAAAGCCACAAATACACCAATTATGGAATAATTTGAAATCATTCCCATGTCACTCAAAAATTCATTCACAAAATTCATATACAAAAACATATGGAACATTCTCAAACCATCTTAAAGAAAAATAAATGAACATTTTCAAGGTAGTTGGAAATCATTTAATTCCATTTAATTGAAAGAAACTTTAATAGCTTATTTATTTAATTATAAAAATGTCACCCACGTTAATTTCCTTGCTTGAAAACTTGTTCAAGGATGACTCTCTTCTTGCTCCTCTTACCTGTCTTGCCTCCGTTTAACAATGACAAAAATTCCCAATTCAATAGAATTCAAATTGGAAAATCCAAAGAACCAAATGCATGAAATTGATCCTAGAATACCTAAACCCATACATTTCCTAAGCTCTTTAAACCAAAAACACTCCAAAAATCCAAAAGATTAAAAATCAACTTACCTTGAATCTTAACCCATCAATGATTTTCTGGCTCTAATGGAAGCTTTAACCTTCCTCTTCCTTTTTCCCTTCTTGATCACTCTCAAAATCCCTCTTGAAGGTTAAGAAAAATCAAAACCTAACATCATTCTTCTTTTTTCTCTAAACTCACGAAACTCTCTCCCTCTTCTCTCTCTAGTTTCGTTTTTTTGCTTCTTCTAATTGAACGACACCTAATTTTCTTCCCTTTTAAACCCTTAGTGATTGCACAAAGTCTATTTTGCCCCTCTTTCAAAGCCTTAAGACTTTACAACTTAAGTGATCTTCCCATAATACCCCTTATGCAACTTATCTTTAATTCAATTCCCCTATGTCACATAATCTCATTCACATTAATATGCTAATTACTTCCAACTTACATTAATCTAGCAAGACGTCAAAATTAATCTAATCATGCTTAATCAAATAAAAAATTCAGGGACCAACAGGTTAACTGTAATTGAAAGAACAATGGACGATATTCAAAAGAAACAACGGTATAAAGCAAAGAAATTGAAGAAATTCTTCACTGCATCGAATGTGGAGATGTCATCACCTACACCTTCACCATCAGGTTCTCCTGTTCCTTAAAAGTTCTAGTAATTTTTTTATGTACTTGTCCATTGGTGGTGTGTTTGTGATATTATTTTTTATTGTTTTATTTCTTTTTATTGACTTAAATAGTAATATGCCAAGAGTCTTGAACTTAGCTTGACAGATTGTTAACTTCATACATGCCCTTTTAGTCACTAAAAATTTAGAAAATGCTACTAATGATCATTTGAGGATAGTGTGCATACTGGAATAGGTTTGGTACTTTTAGCATAATTATTTGTATTAAGTTTTTGCTTGAACATTATAACTATTATTGTTTATTTGAAGTTTTAACTTGAGGATGAGATAAAAGGGTATGAATGATTCTATTAAAAAACCCTCCAAATTCTTGCTCGGTTGTGCTGAGGGTGCCTGAAACTATCTTTGGACACATGAGCAGTGCTAGTAGCCACTTGATGATGAAAGTGAAGTAGGTTTTGTGCATTTGAGTATGCTCCTCATTTGCATTTAATTGGAAAACTTTTCATCTCGAGCAAGCTTTTTAAGTTATGCTGGAAATAAGGTTTCTTCATCCTCATTGCATAGTTTTAACAACAAGTTGATAATGTTACAAATATGTTCTATAGAGACTTGATTCTGATAATAAAGCTATTGGTGCTATTTACTGCTCTTATATGCGTACTATTCCCAATTTGATTTGAGGGAGCTTTTTTTCATTTTTTGTAATTAAGGGGTTGTAGGAGGTTCACAATCATGTCAAGATTGGTAAATTATTCTTTGGTATCAAGCTACCTGAGTCATTGCTTGTGTTTATTTTCTTTTTTCGTTTTGTGTGCTTGTGGACAAGCACAAGTATAGTGGTGAGCATTGATGTGATGTATTTACTTATTGAGTGTTAATGTTTTTAGTTATGTTTATGGTACTTTTCGTTCTTGGTTTAGTACTTTAGTTTAGTTTTTAGGCAAGTTTGATGTTTTGTTAAGTGTGAAGGAACAGGGGAGCAAGATGACAAAAGTTGGCGAAACAATCAAGGAAAAATGTATCTGGTGGAATTGTGAGGGAGAATGGGGCGAGCGCAATCAAGGTGCGATCGTGAGTCAATACAGTGCGATCGCAATATCAATGGGTCTTCTAGAGGTAGCTTCGGGTGCGATCGGGAGTCAGTAAGGTGCAATCGCACTCAGGACTTTTGACCACAAGATAGGCTATTCACATATGGGTACGATCGCAAGTGTCATAGTGCGATCACAATACACAACTTTAGGGGCAATTCCAGCATTTCCTCATCTGTTTAAATGAATGGTAAATGGTTAAAAGAAGTCTTTAACATGCGAGAAGGTGGCGAAGCTGTTACAATTCAGTAGACGTGGACAATTATGAGGGAACGCAGAAAGTTAATATAAAAGAAATAGAGGTACGAAGGAAAAGTGGGAAGATGAAGAAGCAAGAGCAAGACAAAGGAATAGGAGCTCTATGTAGCTTGTAATTCAGTGCATATTAACATTTGTTTTCTTTTCAGTTTATTTTTAGTTTATTTATGATGTGTGTTTTCTAGTTTCCTTATTCAAAGATTGTTTCACCCTCTATGGTGAATCTGAGTTCTTAAACTTTTGCTATGTATGGTTACTGTTCTTATGAATAGTTCTTATTAGATCTTAATGAGAGTTGAGTTCTGAAAAATCATACAAATACAACTTGCACGCTAAGAGATTAGTGTTTGAGTTTTATTCCTCAAAGGTTATGCGGTTCATCTTTGTTTCATTTATATCCAAATTGAGAGATTTACATTATAATAAAACAGAGTAGGTAATTCTAACTTGATAGAGAAGAATTACTTCTAAAGAAACTTGGGGTAGTAGAATAATAGGATTTAGATTTACTTTAACAGGAGTTGAAACAATTTTTGGAACTTTTAATCTTATGAATTCGTTAAAAGTAATTCCTTTTCTTACAGATTGGTTTTGTCCAGGTAGTTTCAATATAGCTGATTTATTTATGTCATTTTTAATTTCTAAATCTTTTTATTATTAACTTAAACAATCTGGAAAGAATTTAAATGGTGCTTAGTATAGATCCTTGTGGGAATGATAACCTTACTACAATAACCCATATGCTTGCGGTTAGGATCTGAGAGCGTTTCTATTTTATAACTCATCATTTGCTTCCTAATTTTTTGATGACTTAACACATTAGTAATCTTACTCTTATGATAGAAAGCTTCTTCTACTGAAATATTGAATTTGAAAGTATGCCTTAGGAGGAGTAAATCTTGCATATTCCAAAGAGGACAAACTATGGTCTAACTATCTTCCCAGAATTTTGTTTCTTTTCCATTCCCTATTTCTTTTCCCATACATTCCCTTATATTTTCTATTAGTTTGATGATGCTCTTCATTGTGATTAAATTAGCTTTAGTTAGCTTAAAACTCTAAATACTCTTACCTTAGATGTAGTATTCATAAGTCCATTTTGACTATAGGGATGATTTGCCATCAATCGGCCTCCAATTTCTTTTGATAAGGATTACTCTATCGAGAATTCTTAGTTGTATTAAATTGAGTCCTCCATGTTTCTTAAGAGTATAAATATCATCCCATTTTATGATTACCTTATGCCCTTCAACAAACCCTTCTGACCAAAAGCATCTCCTTAGGAGTTTATCCACTAGCTTGATCACTCCTTGAGGAATTGCTAAGTGAGAGGCCCAGTGTATATTGATTGAATAAAGAACATCATATATTAGTGGTAATCTACCAAAAAATGATAAGCTCTTTTAACTTTAGTTATAGATTCTAGATTGTATTTTCTCAACCGGTGGCTTAAAGTCACCACAAAATGTTTTTGCAATAAAAATTGGTATACCCATGCGAGTGCTTTGTTATGGAAGCATATGATAGACTCAATCATTTGTATTAGTTCTCTAGCCTTTACAGAAGTATAAAACACACTCTTTGATTCATTTGCTTGCAGTTCTGACATTTTAGAAAACATCTTTAACACTTTGTTTAGAGTCGTGACTGACTATACATCTGCTTTAGATGTAGAATCAAGTCATCAGAAAATTTGAGATTTGATATCTTCAACCCCTTATATTTAGAGTGAGATTTGAAGGATTTGCTAATCCTTAAAAGTTTTGTTAGGTAGTCTATTGAAAACCTCCATCACAAAAGAAAACATGTAAAGAGAAGTTGGGTCTCTTTACCTAATCCCTTTACAACTCTTGATAGCTTTTTGGGCTCTCCATTTATTAGTATATGCCAAGTAGGAGTTGAAAAGCATCGATGCATTGAAGTTCAAAGAATCTACTGCCTTCATGGTATTTAGGAGAAACTTCCAATCCATATTGTCATAAGCTTGTTTTTAGGTCCACCTTAATCATATAGTCTTTACTTCCAATTTTCTTGTAATAGTTTTTCATTGGTTCTTGAAGTAGGATGATGTTATCTCCCATGCTCCTTCCAGAAATATAGGGAGCTTCAGATATGTCAATATGCTTTCCCAATACTTTTTTTTTTCAGTAAGAACCCTAGCAACAATTTTGTAGATGGAATTGTAGTACGTTATAGGCTTGAAATCACCTAGCCCTTTTTATTAATTACCTTTTAGGATTAGAGTAATGTAAGTTCTATTTATCTCCCCAATTAACCTTCTCTTTCTAAAAAATTCCATTGTGACCTAGTCTAGCATCCTTAATCATAAACCATGTATTAATAAAGAGATTGATGTTAAAACCGTCAAGCCTAAGTGTCTTACATGGATTTAGTAGTTTCAAGGCTCCTTCAATCTTCTAAATTATAAAAGGTTTAGAGAGAGTACTCTCTCCAATAGGTTTAACCATCTTTCATCATCAATTTGATCAGCTTAGTAAAGGATGATGCATTAGTGGGTGTATTCATCACCTGTTAGAAATGTTCTATAACTTCTTCCTATCCTAATATTATGTTTCCATCCTTCTCTATAGACATGATTTTGTTGGTACATCTTATATTTACAATAGCACTATGAAAGAATGAAGAATTCTTATCACCTTCCTTTGACATTGATATTTTTTTATCTTTGTTTCAAAGGGTAATAATAGAATAGGAGAGCCTTGGTTAGGCTATCTCTAACTACTTTCTTACAATCATATAGCTTTGTGGAAGATGGGTTGTTGTTTATAGTATTTTGAATTTCCTTCAAAGCTTTCTTAGCAGTATTTAGAAGAAGCCTAGTGTTCCCAATTTTCTACCTATCCAAAATTTTCAACTTATTTCTAATGATCTTTTACTTCTGAACATAGATACATTACTTCGTTCCTGAAGCAGGTGTAATTAACTCTTTTCCAATTGCTTCATTAAAACCAGCTAGGTTCGTAAGAAAATCATTGAATATGAAAGGAATTTTTGGCTTTCACCACCTCGCATCAATGATGATAGGGAAATGATCTAAAAGATTGTTGTTGGAGAAGAAGTAATAGTCATTTTGAAAAGCTTAAAACCACTCCATATTAGCTAGGCATCAATCTAGTTTTTCTCTTAATAATGTTACTATCACATTTTTTATTAGACCATGTCAAATATTATCCTCCCCAACTATGACTGTGACTTTTATGCCAGATAAGCACTTTCTTAGTCAAGACAAGATTATTTAATTGCTCTATCTCCATTAAATTCTTTAGAGGAAATAATAACATTAATATCACTAGCTATTGTCCATGGTTCCCTATGGTTGTATGAAATCTCCCTAAACTTGTTCCATAAAGGCATTCTCTAATACCCATTGTTTTGTGCATATATGATTAATATAAGATAGCTTCATTATGACAACCTTCATATGTATTATCTTATCAGTTATGTGTAAAATACTAACCGTGATAGATAGTGAATCATAGATAATTATAATTCTCCCTTTTGTGCAAGACTTGTGGTTGCTCATTACCTTCTACTTTGGTTATAACAAGTGTGATAGATCAAATTTGTCCGGCTTAATTTTAGCCTAGAAAAACTATGTTTAGCTTATTTTGAAGAATCAAATCCCTCAATAAAAGCTTTTTTTAAGGGGCATTTTCTCCCTTATGTTCCATGCAATGACTTTCAAGAAGTAATTGATGATGTTATGATAGAAATGGTGATGTATATAATTAAGCCGAATTGAAGGTTGAGTAGTGATTAACTTAATTTAGGATATCTTTGAAGACTTAGATATGAATAATTAACTTAGTTATATACTAACCTATATAACTTTATGAAAAACTCAATTACATGACACAATCTCATAAGTTATATAAGGATCCATATGCTTAGTCGTGATGTTGGAACCCGATCTCGGAACCGGATCCCAACCGGAAAAGCAGAAACGGAAACGAAAAACGAAACGGCGAAACGCGAAACAAACAAAATACAAACGGATTCAAACAAAAGCGGAGTTATTGAAAACGAATCGAGAGTAGACCAAAACGAAATTGGATGCAAATACAAAAGCGGAACTTGAAGCGGAGGACCAAAAGAAACGAAAGATCACCAAAGCAAAACAAAAGCGAGAGAAACGAACTGACGAAGCGAAACGAATCAAAACAAAAA
>JANIHZ010000007.1:26198451-26209952 GCA_027478365.1 Erythroxylum rufum | reverse complement strand
ATTGATGAGGAGTCATCAATGTCATTTGTTATAATCAGTCAACTTGGGGATCAAGAAACTATGATTAATCAAAGGTTAACATGTACCATGCCTTGTGATTAATCTTGATATCGTGTTACAAAGGGACTGAGCTTATAACCATGGTTACAGGATAAATCGGATTACCGATCCTTATTTGATTTGGGTAGTCATAATGTCTTGCTAGAGGCCGCTTATGACTTATGGGCCTTGAAGCGTGATCAAGCCTATTTCCAACATCAAATGAGCCTACAGGATCGTACACAAAGAGTGATGTGATATGGGCTTATTCTCTTGGGCCTAATTTATTAGGAGTTGAATAAATATATGTGGATATATTTATTGGGCTAGATTGAATTAAGTTATCGGACTTTTATTATATGAGATATAATATGGGCCGAAACTTATTGGGCTTCAATAGGATTAGGTTTTCTTTATAAATAGAGAAACTTAGGTCTCTTCAGAAAAAAAGGGAAGGAGATGAAAAACCCTAGCCACCCTTCGAGAGAAAAAATGTGCGGCATTTGAAAAGAATTTTAGAACGTGCTAGCACACGATAGTTGCTACCCAGATTGTTCATCCTTGTGTGGATACCGGCAGAGGACATTCACGCATCGCAGTGTCTACAAATCTGAAAAAGAAACAACCAATCCACATCAAGAGGTAATTTTGTGCATGCTATAGTTTTCACTTATACTTCTTGTTGTTTTATGGTCTTTTCTGCAGTGTATTGTGAATACTCGGGCCATAGGTAATCCAACAAAATAGGTGCTCGGTCACAACAGAATTAAAAAGAAAGTGGAGTCACATGTGCATTTGCATGTATGTATTATATGAACTGTCGTGAGGAATTTACTAAATTGTGTTAAAATAGTAATATAAAATGTTTGTGTTCCCATCATGTTTGATAAAATGTGAGATACTTATATTGTGATAATTAGGATTTGATTTTAAATAATGTGATGTGTTTGAGAACTTGGATTATATATGTTTGCGATATTATGTTCTGACTAGAGTGGACACGTCATTGATGGTTCACTTACTGAATTTACAAACTCATCAACATTGCATTGTTAATTTTAAAGTACCAGGACAATCTAGTTTCTAAGACAATCTAATAGTAAACTAGCATTGTCCATTTTGGAACCAAGAATGGCTCAAAGGTCTGGTCAACTAATACTAAAGTGTCTAGATATAATATTTTTGTCCAATACCTAGTTTTATGTTGTATACATTGTATAGAGTTGCCAACTTTGACATGTCATGTATTATATAAATAGGAGTTATGAGTGTAATAACATAATGGATATTTATGTTTATGAATCAAATGCAAGGAATGTAATGAAAATGTAAGCTTATGTTTATGAATGAAGTGAGAGAAATTAGTTTTTCTGAAATGTTTATGTTCTATATAATGCCACGATAAGCTATATGACTGCTCTAACATGTCACTTTTATAGGGTATGTGCTCGAATGTTCTCTAAATTGTTGGATAGTGCTCTATGGAAGTGTGATGTTACATCTAATCAAGTAAACTCAAGTAAAATAGATAGAAATTAAATTGTGACCTCTCAATCTATCAAAAATCTTTCTAACTATATAGTTGGATCTGAAGCAATCCTATAGATAACTGGTAAGCAATTAAGATCTCCCTTTAATTGCCTATTAATTTTATGTTTATAGGTTTATTAAAGTACTAGCTCTCACTATACAATACAACAAAAAGGATCCAATTTAGTCTCTTAATTCAAATTGAATATAAAGTAATAAACATCACTGGCATATTTCACTAAATCAATAATTTCAAGTTTAACAAATAAGTCCAAAGTAATTCATAAAAGGAATTTAGCAACCTATAGGTGTAACTATATGTGCTAATAAATCATCATTAATATTCAAAAACAATAAGGTAACAAAAGAAAAGAGTAGAGAATTAAATTTGGATCTCATATCTTCTTTTCCCTAAGTTAGAAACTACAAATTAATTTTATTCTTCAGATTTTGCTCTTTTTGATCTCCTCTTTTTCATGTTTTCTAGCCATCAATTGATGTTTTTCTCTTCCTTTATATACTCTTGAGCCTTCTAGAGTTTTATCTAGGGTTTTTCCAAGTTTTTTTGTTCCAAAAATAGTCCCAAATCTTAAAAAGTATAAAAACCTTGTGACTTAGAAAAGCTCCTTGCAGGATTATGCGTCCCATACACCCATGCACAATTATGACAAAGAGCCATCAACCTGTTGATGTTTCATACACTATCATGCATGGCCATGTACAATTATGTCATACATTATTTTCCATCTTTTTCTTAATCTTTTTCTCAATTTTTCCTGTCTCTACTCATCACCAAACATATCAAACAACACTTAAAACATACAGTTAAGATCAAATTCTTGCTTAAACAATAATCAAACAAACAAACAAATCACAAAAACATTTAAAAAAATAAATCTATGTCCTAAACATACAATATCATCTAAGAAATCACTAAAAATACACTGTAACACTTAGACTATAATTCACACCTACCAACTTCCCCATACTTAAATCTTTTCTTATCCCCAAGTAAAACTAAAACCACAAAACACATAAACATACAATCATTCATCAGTGCAATAATTGTCCAATGGCCTCAAATCTCATGAAATTAACTTAGTTATAAACATCAATCACTTAAAAGTTCCAATACACTAACTTATTCCATTCATGTTCAAGATGTTTGATTTAAATACACATATCAACCAAAATATTGTCACATATTCATATATCTATAGTACTTATAAGCATGAACTCATTCGTATATTACCAATAAGAGACGGAGATTTAAAAAATAAGATAGGAAGAAGCAATAGAGAGGACAATAGTAAAAGAAAGGAGTTAAGTAGAACAGTAAAAAACCCTTATGGACTTTATGAGGCTAGATTCAATGCTAACCAACAAGGAATAACTAGACCACCAATATAAAACGACACTTTTAAAATTAAACCGACATTGTTGAATATGCTACAAACTAATTTCTGGTTTTATGGACTAGCTAATAAGGATTCTAATGCTTAATTGAATAAAATTTTGGTGATCTATGACACATTTCAAAATTGTAGCCAAAATGAGGCTCTTTCCACTGCACTTAAAGATTGAGAAAAGGCATGGTTAAACTCTCTCAACCCAAAGAATGTCACAACATGGGAGCAATTGGTGCAAACCTTTTTGACTATATATTTCCCCTTAACGAAGATTGCTAGGCTTATCAAGGAGATAACCAATTTCTAGCAAAACGTAGAATCATTGTATGAAGCATGGGAGAGATTCAAAGAGTTTCAAAGGAGATGCCCACATTATAACTTCCCTAAAGAATTCCTTCTACAAACATTCTACAACAGGGTGAATCCCTTCATCAATAAGGGAAATAATTGATGTCACACGTGATTTATTAAAAGAGATGGCAAATAATAGTTGTCTATAAATGTCAAAAAGGAGTAAACAACAACCAACCTTTAAAGATTATAAAGGAGCGTCTGTTGTGGATTCAATGACAACGTTATATATTGAAGTAGCAAACTTACCTAAACAATTGAATAACCTAGAAGCCTCTTCTTTTAGCCCACTCAAGGCAATTCAGCGCGGATGCAAATTATGTGGATAAGAAATTCATGTCACAGTTGACTATTTCCTAGTGGAAAATAACAACATGGAGCAACTTAATTATATGGGAGCACCATATGGTCGAGGAAGTAATAATCCTTATTCTAATACTTATAATCATGGATGAAAAAAATCACCTAAATTTTTTTAGTTTGACAACGTAGGAACCCTAATAAGAGACAAACCCTATAAGATTTTAGCAAGATATGCTTATTTCATTATAATTGAAGATGGATATGTTAATGGATGTGTTGAATTCCAAGTTAATAAGCCAAGATGAGAACTAGAAGAGGATGGAAGCTAAATTCAACCAAATTGTAAAGAATCATACTTCTTCCACCTATAATTTGGAGTTTCAAATAGGTCAACTAGCTAATTCATTGTCTACATGAAGTATAAGGAAACATTCTTTGATCAATATCTTATACTGGCTAAATGTTCAAATTTTTTCTTTCTAAAATTTTGTTTTGATGATAATAGTCTTCAATTTTGTAAGGAAATAAACCCCAAAAGCCAAAATATCAATGAAGGGTAAAGTTTAAGAGGCAAATTAGAAGGGAAAGAAAGGTGATTCTAGTAAAGTTAGCAACCATAAGATTTAGATAATGTTTGGAAGGGAAAGAAAATGATTTATGGTCACTTCTATTTGAAAGTTGGTAATATATGGTAAAGGTTTTCTAGATTTATTTTTGTTATTTATGCATAATAAATTGTTTATTGGGTGACAATCAATTGTTGCATCCTTTAGTTTTCACTTTCGAATAAACTTAGTGATGAACCTAATTTAAGGTATTTAATATAATTAGATTTTGTCAATTTAATAATTCTAAGGGTTGAGTTTGTATGTTTTGTATGATATATGAACAAACAAAGATTAATATGTATGTGGCTTATGATTTCTGTTGATGGTGAACACCTACAGATAATCCAAAAATAGTGGACTCATATTTAAGAAGCCACATATTTAGTGATATTAGAATTCAAGGTTTAGTATAAAAAGTAGGATCATAGGAAGTGGCTACATAAGTAAGGGTAGACATAGTTTATTTATCTATGTATTTATAATTTTACAAAGAGCCATTTTATTTTCTTATATACGTCATTATAGGCATGGTTGGGTTAGGGTCATATTATACCTATGTATACTGTACACGAAAGCTATTATACATTAGCAACTCAGGAATTTGGAGGTTTAGTTTTATTGGGGAGACTAAATCAAATGAGTAAGGAATAAGACAGGATTGTATTAGGTTTTTACTGCTTAAGAGGGACGTGGAGTTTAGGGATTAAGATTGCTCTAAGTATTAGTTGATTTTTAAGGCTCCTTACCTAATGGCAGCTTTAAATTTGAAAGACCAACTACATAAATTATTGGACAAAGGGTGCATTAGATTGATTATATTTTTTAAGGTATACCTATATTTTCTATAAAGAATAAGAAAAATAATAGGTCAACAAGGATGGTTATCGACTATAAAGAGTTGAATAAGGTGAAAATAAAGAACTATTATCCCCTAGCTATGATAAATGATTTGTTTGAACAACTATATAAAACTATCGAAGAATGATATGATATCAAGTTACTATCAGGTAAGGATTAAGATGGAGGATGAAGTGAAGATAGTTTTTAAGACTTAGTATGGCCATTGCAAGTTCTTAGTAATGTCCTTTGAGTTAACTATTTCTCCTGCCATTTATATGAATTTTATGAACTTAGTGTTCACAATCTTTCCAGATCAATTGGTAGTAGTACTCTTAATTGATATCTTGATTTATTCAAAAAATAAAGAGGATCATATCGAGCACTTGAGGATTGCACTATAAACATTGAGGAAACATCAACTATATGCCAATTTAAAGAAATGTGAATTCTAGTTTAAGGATATTTCTTTTTAGGGGCATGTTATGAAACGTAAAAGGATATCAATATATCTTGGAAATTAAAGATAACCAAGTATAGAACTAGCTTGTTATAATGATTGATGTTCACTGGTTTCTAGTTATGGTAGGTTATTTTAATAAAATTATAGAACAATTCTCTAACATATCCCTTTGATCTTGTTGACTTAAAATATGATGAAATTTTAATAAATAAGAAAGTATAGGGTGTGTTTTGATGCATCATAAGAAGGTGGTACCTTATGCTTCTAGACGACTAAAACTATACAAAGAAAATTATCCTAAAATTGAGTTAGAGCTTATAATAGTAGCTTTTTCCTTAAAGATTTAGAGGCATTATATATATGTGGAGGATGAGATGGACATACAGATAATAAAAATGTAAAGTATATCTTCACATAAAAGAGTTAAATATGACACATAGGAGATGGATGAAGTCATTAAAAGATTATGATATGATGATCCATTACCTTTTAAGTGAAGTCAATATGGTGGCAGATTCTTTTTGTCAAAAAGAACAAAGAAATCTTGTCATATCGATCACCTTTTAGCAAGATTTGTATAAGGATTAAGAAAATTAAAATTTAGAGGTAGGGACCTAGGGTTTAGGAGCACAATTAAGTAGTTTGATGTTATAGCTAACTTTGATTATCGGAGTTAGTGAGTGAGGCTCAACAAAGTGATGAATAGATTAAAAGGATTTAGGAGAGAGTACAGATGGGATTAACCCCAGATTTTCAAGTTGATGATGGTGGGTAATGGAGGTTTAAATATAGGTTGTGTGTAATAAATCAAGATAAAAAGAGGGAGATTATAGAGGATACATACTCTTTTAGCAACAAAATGTATAAGGACCTAAAAAAATTTTGGTGGAAAAATATGAATAGAAAGATAATAAGATCTGTAACTTAGTGTACAAACTTCTAGCATGTTAAGGCAGAGCATCAGAGGCTTACAAAAGAGTTACAACCTTTACTTTTTACTAAATAAAAGTGGGAATATATTACTTTATATTTATTTTAAGAAATTTTAAGACAATAAGAGATTATGAATCAACATATGTGTTTATAAACAAATTAACCAATTCAAATTCAAATTAGTTATTACTTGTTAAGATAGGTTTAGATAGGTTGGATAGATTTTAAATGAAGTAGAATGTGAAATTTAAGAGTTTGTATTTCTATCACATTAAATCAAGATACTAGGCTGACCAAGTTTTGTAGGAGATTGCATGAAACTTTAAGGACAAGGCTGAATTTTAGTACAACTTTCCATCATGAGATGGAATGGCAATTAGAGAGGTAAATACAAATATTTAAAGATATGTTAAGAGCCTATGTTATGGACTTGAGAGAGGTATGAAATAAGCGTTTGACACTAATGTTATATGACAATGAAGAATTTCGAATTAATACAGAAAAAGGATTGATGCCACAAAAAACATACAGAAGAGTTAGGTGAACTAGAGGAGACAATATTAGAATTTTAGGCGAGTGATGACATTTTCTTGAAGGTGTCACCTATTAAATGGATTTAAAAATTTGAAGTTAGATAGAAGCTAGGTCCTTATTTTGTAAGTCTTATTGAGATCTTGGAGATGGTGAGCACAATGCCATGTCATTTTTATGTTGCCACCAATACGGTCCAATGCATATGACATTTTCCATATGTTAATGTTTAGGAGATATGCACTTAACCCATCTCACATTGTTGATTACATAATGTTGGAGCTAAGAGAACTTGGATTATGTGAAGCCATCATCACAGGTTGTCACCATAAAGTGCAAGTTTAAAGAACTAGAATGACTTCTTAGGATAAAGTAGCATAGGAAAATCGGTAGGATTGTGTGGCTATTTGGAATTTAGCAAATGAGATGAGAAGGAAAGACCCCATATTTTCTTTCTTTCAAGTTAGTTGAGTTTTAAGGATAAAACTTATTTTAAAGGGGAGAGGACATAAGACCACAAAACTTTAATGGTGTAGTGCTTATAAATTAATTAAATTAAAAACCTTACAGGTATATTTTTCTAATATTTTTTAATTGCGTTAGAAATTGATATTAGATGCTTATCAATTTTAAAATTCAATAATTATGGTGATAGCACTTAAGAAACAATAAAATTTTTGATGAAAACGCAAATTAGTTTAGTTGTTACCACAAAACACTACTTAGGTGTTTTAGGAATAAACATTTATAGAAATATCATATTAATGTATTTTAAGAGACTACAAAAAGTTAAGAGAATTATATATATAATAAAAATAAATTTAGGGCTGATTAAGGCTTATCAATCTACCAATGTAACCCAATGGTCTAATAGTGTTAAGTATTAGGAAACAATTATCAACCAATGTCTTATACTGATCAACCAATATGTTCGAATTTTGTTTTTTAAAATCAGTTTTTAACAATGATGGTCACAGTTTTTAGGAACTGAAACAACAATGATGAGGAAGGTTTGAGGAGAAAATTGGAAGGGAAAGGAAGGTGATTTTAGAGAATTACATAAGCATCCATATGATGCAGGTAATATCTAGAAAATTATCAAGTGTATAAAAAAGTAATTTGAGCAAACCTTTCGTACAAAAATTGGTTGTATATATCAATTAATATTTTATTTGTTATTAGCGCATAATAATAAACTTAGAAAATTATAGAGTTTTCTAAGTTTATTATTTTGTTATTTGTGCATAATTAATATTTTATTAGGTGTAATAAACTATTTCCATCCTTTAATCTTTTTTCGGTAGATTGATAAAGAACTCTAATTCCAGGTATTCAACCTAATTAAGTTTTTATCAAATTTGTAGTTCAAATGATCAAGTTTATATGAATTGTATTTGTTTTGCATACTTTCTAGATATATAAGGATTAATAGACATGTCACTTGTAATTTTGAATTTTTGTGAACACTTACAGCTAATTCAAAATTGAATTGTAAATGTGCTTTTATATTTAGATGCCTCACATATATATATATATAGGCCAAAAATAATGATTATTGGGCTTATAAATAAAATTAGAATCATTAGGGTTAGTTAAAAAATCATTCCCTCTCCCTTTAGTCAAGTGACTTTTTCACACTTCAAAGAGACATACGTTCTTGTACCATTAAAAAGAATAAAGAAAGGGAAGAAGATGAGAGTGGATAAAGCTTTAGCTTAAAGAAGGTATTTGCGAACAAGAAGGGACTACACGAATATGGATCAAAGTTAGTATTTCTTTCTTTTGGTTATAGCATAAATCTTAGGATTTTAAGGTGTTGATTCAATAATGTCATAAATGATCTTTGGTGAATTCTATGCTTCAAATATTGCTTATAATCTTAGAGATTAAAATTTACATATGATATTAGAGCAGATTATAATATTTTGATTTGCATTAGAGTTAGCCCTAGAATTAAAGATAGCGATTAATATTGATTTAAGGTTATAAAAGATTATTTATTATTTCCGCCGCAATCTTTTGATCAAGGGCATCTTATTTCTCTTTTTTTTAGGCTTGTATTAATCAATTAAACAATCTCTTCATAGATCAAGTCAATAATTGCAAAAGCTATAGGTTTATTGTCTTACGCGTGTCTATTTTTTTTAATTGAAATGGGTTAACGTGTTTTCTGTTTGAAGAAAACATAAAGGTTAAAGAAAAGTTTTTGTGGACCCACAATCAAAAGTTTTGGTTTTATTTTTGAATTACTTGTTGACTACAAATTTTCGAAAACAACAAAATGAGAGAAAAGTCAATGTTAGTGGGCCCACCATAAGAAAGACCTTAGCGTTATAACAATAAAGAATGAATTATTTGGATTGAAAGTTTTTGGAAAGTGATTTCATGTACGTGGTTCTTCCAAAAGGTTTTGAATCTGACAATCTATAAAATTCATTCTTTGTTTTAGTAATGGATAACATTAAAGCCTAGGGCTTACCATTGTATTTATAAAGCATAAGTTTTATCGGAAAAATGAATGAGTTATGTTTGGGTTTACAGTTTGCTAGAAATTATGTTTTCATGTTGAAAATCAAAAGGTTGAAGATGTTTAGTTATGTTTGGGTTTACAGTTTGTCCCTAAAAGTTTTTTGGACTTTATAGTGTCACCTTTCAACATTATAGTTAAATTCCAAAATTCATTTATACTTACGTAATTAAATGTTTAATGTATAAAAAGCTTGTTAGTCACCAAAGTGACCTTGCTTGAAAAGATATTTAGACATTTAATTATGTATTCTTTAAATTGTTCATATTATATAATGCTAATGAATGACATAATATATGAACTGAACAATTGAGACATTAATTATAATGCTAGGAGATCACCCAAAAGTGAATCATTGCTTATAATTAATAACATTAAAGAAACCTATCGATCTACTTAGTGAATATGTTTGTATATCTAAAGATAACATGCATACTAGCTTGAGTATGATTGACTATCTATCAAAGTGTGTATATATATGTTGTTAGCATCATTGTGGACTAAGGATTTGTGTTTAAGTATCACTCAAAGGTGAATTATATATACATTAAAGTTTATTATTGTCTAAATCTATTAATTGTACTCAAGGCATTAATATGTAAGTTTGTTTTTACGTTTGCGATTTATAGTAATTTGTTAGCTATAGGCAATGGTCTAATCATGTTCAATGGGTTAAACTATTTCGATTGGTCTAAACAAATCCAATTTTAGTTGGGTATTATGGATAAGGACCTGATATTAGTTGCAGAGAAGCCTGCAACCATTACTAAGACTAGTACACAAGCCGAAATGACATATTTTGAGGTTTGGGAAAAGTCTAATAGGTTGAGTCTAAACTTGATACAATTGACAATGACTGACAATGTTAAGCCATCAATGCCTTATACAAACAATACAAAGGAATTCATGATGAAAATCAAAAAGTACTCACAATCAGACATAACTGACAAGTCTATTGTAGGAAGCTTAAAGAGAGAATTGATGATTAAGAAGTTTCACTAGTCACAGCCTATCCATAATCATATAACAGACATGTAAAATCTAGTCGCAAAGCTAAAATCAATGGGCATGGATATGAGTGAATCCTTCTTAGTACAGTTCATCATCACGTCACCTACTCCTGAATTTGATCAATTCTAAGTGAATTACAACATTTACAAGGAAAAATGAAACTTTCAAGAAATCAAGGCCATGTTAGTACAGGAGAAAGAGAGATTAAAGAAAATGAAGGAACACGTTGTTCACCTTACAGTACACAAAGAAGCTAGCGCCAGAAAGGGAAATCCAGGAAAGAAGAGCAATAAGAAGGACAAAGCCCCAATGGAAGTTAACAAGGGCTAAATCCATAAAGAGCAATGTTGTTTCTTCTGCAAGAAAACTGGTACCTTTAGAAATATTTTTTTTATTGGATTTTGATTTTTTCTGAATTTTCTTATGAATTGCTTAATTGGTTAATTATGTTTGTTTGATGGTTTAATTTTTTTATCTTAGAATTGGTCCTTAATTAGAAATTGGGGGGAAAGATTAGAAATTAGAATGAGTTTGATGGTTAGAATTGAACCAAGTTAGCCTAAGTGGTGGTTAGAGCCATAAAAGACCAACCAAGGGCACAGTTGGAATGTCCTAGTAAGTGGGGGTATAATGGGAAGTTAAAGAGTAAATCAAAAGGCAAAATTTAGAAGAGAAGAAGAAGGTGTCGTGAGCAGCAAAAAGGAGAGGGAAAAACATGAGGGAGAAGAGAAGGAAGAGAAGAAAAATCAAAAATCCAAAGGAAAAAGGAAGGAATTAGTGGAAAGGAGGAGAAATCAAGACTTTCAAGGTAAGTTCCTCCTCTTTCCATCTTGATTTGTTGAAGAATGAGAGATTGTGTTGAGAATGAGAATTTCTAAAGAAAGAAAGAGGTTGTGTTGGGAATGTTTGGAGGAGGAAGAAGATGGTGAAATCTATAGGGTTTTTAAGTTTCTAAGTTA
>JANIHZ010000007.1:26074172-26088113 GCA_027478365.1 Erythroxylum rufum | reverse complement strand
TATAATGACTTAACATTTTTTTACTATAAATTGTTTGATTATTATTAGCAAATTAATTTGTAGAGAAACATTATTAATTCTAAATGTCGAGCATTCCTTAAATAAGTAATATTATATAAGTATCATCAAATTGTACCAATAAAAGTAATATAACATTAATAAGTGATTTTTTGTTAAACATCCCTTATAATTTCTAAACATAACAATAAGGAGAAAAAAATTAAATTATAATGCGATTATGAATTGTAGTGTCAAACAACTGAATATTTTTAATTTTCTAAGTTCATGATATTTTTAAAACTATGAAGATCATAGGTTGATCTTAATTATTGTACTGCTAAAACAATTCTTGTAAATACATTAAGTTCAAACATCATTTTAATGAAGAAATTCCATGCACTACTTTGTTTATCCACACAATAGTGAACTATGAGTGTTTTCCTACTAAAGACTTTCTCCACTTCCATTTCCATCATTGACACTATACATTTGAGAGACAATAGTTTCTAGGTACATCTTTATCCAATCCATAAATATTTTATTGAAAGATACTAAATTGTGAAAATAGTAAAACAAACTCAACATATCACCTTAAATTTGCAAGGTTCAATGGTTGAAAGACCATCAAATCTCCCTTAAGCAACTAATGTGTTGTTGAGAACTACCTCCAACCAAAACTCAATCTAGTCTTATATGTTATGTATTTCATCATGAATTCCCTACCAAATTCATCTTCTGAAGTGATAGTAGTATTTATATGTGGTAAGTGTGCTCTACAAAATGGTTTAGGAAGCCCCTATTATAGGAAAAAGAAAACAAGTATGAAAAATTGATTCCATGTTCATATGATAAGTCTTTTCACTCTATTCATTTTGAATATGCTTACCATCCAAAAACAATTAGCAATATGGGATCTAACCAAAGCCTTCAAAAAGTTAGGGAATCCAGATTATGGATTTGATTAAACCTCTTTGTTTTAATTATAGTTAATGACTTAGTTTCCAAAGGAGTGTTGTTTACCTCATTATGAGGTTTATTTCCCTACAGCTATAAAATGATTAGAGTTGTAGTTGTCAAGCTAAGACTTTTAAGAGACCAAAAAGCTTGGATTGAAGTATTTAAAGCAATACCACCAACCATATACACTTCCCTGAAAGATTTAATAATGCATGTTAAAAAACGAAAGTAAATACTAATTAATAAACAACATATATTTAAAGGCATAATTCAAGCTATATTAATAGGTTTAGTTATCAAAACATCTAACGTGAGAACATAAGAGTGTAGAATAACGAAACTACAAAAAGAGGAGAGATAATAACCAACAGGTTTGGGAGCGTTAACAAAACCTAGATATTTAACTGAATTGAGCCTCATAATTATGCCAAGATCACTAGAAACATATTCATTTTATGTTCAAAATCAACCAAATGGTAGTCAACTTGATAATATAAGAAGCAAAAACTACGAAACAAGATCTTATAATTGATATCATACACTAGATTGAATACATTCCAAAGAAAAAGCAAATGGGGGTGAGAACAAGTGATAGCAAAACCATTTCAGAGACTATTATGATGATCACGTTCAATCCATAGACCTTAATTGTATTATAGCTCCAAAAAGATAGAGAAGAGATTTAAGAAATCTAAGGTTTTAAAACCTTAAAAATGGAAAAAGATGGTTCCCGCTATGAAAAAGGCAAATGAAATCCACAACCTTAAAACAAATATTTCTAGATCTTAAGCCAAAAGTGTATTTTAACCCTAACGTTTACATCAGAATATAAGTTGAACCCTAACATTTCACAGCATTCGATTTAAACCTGAACGTTTACAAAACGTTTAAAACATACCCTATTAGCATGAAAAATCTAACATGTGTAACCCTATATTAGTTATGACGTGGCATTAAAAAAATTTGCACATCAGTGGGACCTAATACTTGTTGATGTGAAATTCTTATATTTAAATGAAAGTGAGTCCTAGAACTTCAAAACTCACCATTTTAACCTTTAGAAAATCCTTCAGTACTCACCATTTTTAATCCTTCAGAAATTCTCTACGATCACAAATACTCATTGTTTTATCCCTAAATCACAAAATCCCTAATTCTTTAAATTAATGCAGAACCAATTCCCTAACTCTCCCACTTCGTTTAAACATTTGTAAAATTCTCGTACATTTTTTTGCTAGTTCAATCGTAGCAGCAACAAGCCCAATTACAGCAACACTTTCAATTGCATCCTACACACCTTTGTCGAATTTCTGGGAAACAAGATAGGGATAATACATCATGGTAGGTCCATTATTTTTTCTCGATTTTAATTTATGCTTATTATATGTTTTGGTCCCCTATTTCTTCTAGATTTGATTATTCTTTCATCTAGTTGTTTGTTTATGGTTATTGTATACTTTGGTCTCCCATTTTTTACCTAAGCCTGAAATGCTTGTTGAGCTATTCCATGTCTGTTGTGATCCCCTATTCCTTTATTTAGTTACAAAGATTTCTTGTTGGAAGTGAATGTGATGGTAAAGATCAAAATAACAAAGTTATAGAAAATTGAATTTCCTTTGATCATTAAATTAAGAACAAACAAACTAATTATTAAATACTAATTTGCAAAGTTAATTATGACTGTAAAAGTTATAATTTGGAGGAGATAAAATCTAACAAAAACAACAATACATAGGATCTTGTTAATTTTCCTAGAGAAGAAAGGTCATTGGAGTGGAACGAGTTTATAAAACCAAAGTAGATAAATATAAAGCTCGACTTCTTATTAAGAGTTAAAAGTATAAATATAAGTAAATTATAATGAATTATTTGCATTACTGGCTAGGTTTGATACAACGAGAATCAGTGGTGACTTTAAAGGCCAAAATATATGGTATATGCATCAACTAGATGTAAAATCAACTTCCATAATGGTGAACTACAAAAACAGGTATATATTAAGCAACCCTTTTGGATTTATTAAGTTAGGTCATAAACATAATGTCTATAAACTTAAGAAAATATTATACAGACTAAAACAAACTCTTAAAGTTTGATATAGTAGCATTGATTGATACTTTATAAAAGGCGGCTTTTTTTTGTTATCCTTAATAGCATGCTTATATGTGGATGATATGTTCATTACTGAAAATGATTTAGGAATGCTTATTAATTTTAACCATTGATTGAAAAAGGTTTTGATACGATTGATTTGAGGCTACTACAATTTTTTTTGTATGAAAGTATTGCAAATTGATGATGGAAATTTTTTGTGTAAAAGAAGTATGTATTTCAGATTCTTAATATGTTCAAAATGGGAAAATGTAATTCAATAGCTACACCAATGGAGAAAAGTTGTAAATTGTAGAAGGATCTGAGGATAGAATGTAAATCACACATTATATAAGCAAATAATTAGCAATCTGATGTATATGACAACTATTAGCCCAAAAATTATATATAGTATAAGCTTAGTTAGTAGATACATGAAGAAACTAATGCATCAACACCTCTTAATAGTTAAAAGGATATCGAGACACCTCAAAGGCATAACGGTCAATGTTCTAGTTTACAAAAAAGGTGTTTCTTATAAGCAAACAAATTATTTAGATAGTGATTTTGTAGCAGTTCTTGATGATTAAAAAAAAAGCACAGTAGGTTATGTCTTTTCTCTTAGTTCTAGGATTTTAACTTAGAGCTCTAAAATACAACCTTTGTCACTTTCTTATCGATATAATTTGAGCAGTTGGCAATAGGCTTAGCAATTGGATGTGGGCCCAACCCAGCCTAACTTGAAGTTAACAAGCCAGGTTGGGGTTGACTGAGTCTTAATCCGAGCTCAGGTTGGGCCTACTTAAATAGGAAATTAAAAAACGATATCATTTTTGAAAATTCTTTTTGAAAAATAAAAATCGAGATGGGCCATGTCTAGGCCCCTAGTTCACAGGCCCAACCCAGCCAATTAACATCCTTAGTTGGCATTACCATCTATAGCTTGTCAAGTAATTTGGATAAGAAGGATTCTTAAAGAATTGAATTTGAATAGAAGGAAGGAACAAGGATATTTTATGATAGTTTTTTTTTTTTTGCAATCAAGATGTCCAAAAATTTAGTTATCTATGGTATAAATAAGCATACCTATGTCAAATATCATTTCTTGTGGGAATTAGTATAATAAAGTGATATTCAAATGATTTATAGTAAAGGATAAGATCAAACTACTTATATCTTTAATAAACCTCTTAAAATGTGTATGCTTTAGTGTAATTTTAATTATAAAAGTTGATAATAGCTAAGTAACCTACTTTCTTTCAAGTTTAATATATGGTGTTAATGATTTTGCTATATTCAATTGAATAGTTCTTTTGATTTGACTATAATTAGTACCCCTTAATAGTGAATAGGTGTATCATGACCCAATTTGGTTGTATAAAGTTATTTTATGGTGAAATGTTTTGTAGTAGAATGGAATTTGAAATATGTTGACAGGCAAATAAGTGTTTTTTGATAAAGTAGACCTTGATAATGTTAGTTACAGGTAAATATATGAGATGGGAAAGGAGTTAAGATACCTTTAAGTGCATAAAGCCTATTATGGTGTACCTTTTTTTCAATTTAGTGAGTCGTTGAGATTGATTGAATCAAATAAAAGTTTTTAAAGGCTCATTAACCTTATAAAAATCCACCAAATGATTGATGTTTATGTAACTCAGTTGTTAGACACCTCAATCCTTGCACCTAAGATATTGCCTATAACTGCAAGAGAGGATTCAGATAGTGAGGACGAAGAGGGAAGTTATGGAGCCAGTGAAGACGTTAATAAAGGAGTTAATGTAGGAACTTGAAGGAGTTGATGAAAGAGTTGACACAGGAGTTGGTGCAGAAGTTAGTGAAGGAGTTGGTGAAAGAGTTGGCGAAGGAGTTAACGAAGGATTTGGTGTAAGAGTTGGTGAAGGAGTTGAAGTAGGATTTGATGAAGACGGGATGATCATGATAGAGATCGGGACAAGGATTTTATATAAGTTGACATTCCTGATGATAACCCACCAATTGAAATTGACTCAACTGATTATGGTAGTTTTATTGATAATGATGAATATCTAAGCAAAGAAGAGCCTGGTGAACCATTGTGAACACCTAGTACTAGTATTAGACATAATTCATCCGATGTGGCAGCACATTGGAGATTGGGGATGGAGTTTAGATTAGTTGTAGAATTTAGAGATTTTTGTTATGGATTATGCAATACAAACATGATATAATGTCAAGTTTAAGAAAAGTGAAAATCATAGTATCAAAGCTAGATGTATCAAGAGATGCCCATAGTAATTGTATGTTGGTTGTGACAATAATTAATAGTGCTTCAAAGTGAAGACATATAATCCTAAGCGTAGTTGTTTTACTACCAACAATCCTAAATGGGTTTCAGCTAAGTTCCTTAAGAGACATTTTAGGGAAAGAATAATTGAGAAGCCTAGTATCTTGAAGGCAAAGATTGTTGAAGAATGTAGATAAAAACTTAATATATTTGTTAACTCAAGTATATGTAGAGCAGTAAAAAGAAGATTGAGAAAAGAGAGGGCAACTGATTGTATGAATGAATATGCCAAGCTACAAGGATACGTACATGAGTTGAGGATTAGTAATTCAGGATTAATAGTAGAGTTACAATTAGTAAGGAATGAAGAAACTTTTTGTTATAGGTTTGCAAAATTAAATTTATACATATGATCAACAACTATATTTGTGACATTTATTCATTTATTCAAACTTATTTATCGCTTTGTGTAGTTCAAAAGATTTTACATTTGCTTTGATGCCATGAAAAGAGGATGAGGCATTTGAGGCTAATTTTTGGCATTGATAGTTGCTTTCTAAAGATAGAATTCCAAGGCTAGCTATTGAGTGCAATTGGGAGGAATGATGATGGAGTGATACATCCATTAGCTTGGGCTATTGTAGAGGTAAAGAATACTGATTCATGGACATGGTTTATGAATCTGTTGGCTTTTAACTTGTAATTGGATAATGGTGATGGCTTATAATTATATTAGATATACAAAAGATATTTTATTCTTCATTTATTTATAGATTATTTTTGTAAAAATTTTATATTACCTTAATATTTTCTATTGTTATTTGGATTGATTAAGGTTGTGGAAGAGACATTTTGATTTTTCACTTATTGGATGCATGCTATACACATATGACATAATTGGCATACGAATTAGAAGGGAAAAGATTTGGAAGCAGTTTTGGAATTGTGCGTGGTTAACTTACATTGAAGATTTGAATGAGCAGCTGAAAAGATAAGATAAAACAAAACTCCGATGTGCATCATCATTGCTTAAATATCCCAAAAAGAGGTGGGCAAAATGTTACCAATCTTTTGAATCAAAATGCCCAATTATCAACAACAATATGAGTGAAACTTTTAATAGATGGTTTTTACCAGCATGAGATAAGTCAGTTATTAGAATGCTTGAAATCATTAGAATCATAATGATAAAGAGACATGCAGATATGAGATAATTTGTTCATGGTTGGAAGTCAAATGTTACACCAAGGATTATGAAGAAATTGGAGAAGAATAAGAAAGTTGAAATGTAGTGGAGAATAGTTTGGAATGGTGATAAAGCATATGAATTGTCTAAGGGTGATGCAAGCATACTGTAAGGATTGGTAGACACCAATCATGTAGTTGTCAGGCATGGGAGTTTTATAGATATCCTTGTAAGCATGTTATAAGTGTTGTCCACCATTTTAAGCAACATTCAGAAACATTTATAGATTATTGCTACAAGAAGTACAAATTCCTCACATTGTAAGACCATATGTTGTAGCCTATTAGAGGTGCAATAAGTAATAAAACCCACTCAAAAAGTTATGCTAGGAAGACCTAAAATAGCTAGAAGAAGAGGAGTAAATGAGCCTAATAAGTTGAAAAATCCAAACAAATTGACTCGAAAGGGTCAAGTACAAAAATGTAGGAAATGTGGTAATTCTTGCCACAATGCTAGAAAATGTGAGAATGAAGGCTCAACTCAACCTACTTAGCAATCTCCACAAGTATAAAACATTATTTGAATATCAAACCTTGTTTTGATTACTATGTACTGCTTCATATAACTAATGATATTTATGACATTCTTTGATTATCAAACTAACAATGATATTTATGTCATATTTATTATGTCATCTCCAAGGTCTCTTCATAATTTGAACATATTAGTGTATCGAGTCAACACAGCAATACTATAAGTATATGAACATTCATCACATTATTGATAACTTTCACAAGTGAATATTATTAACAATATGTGTGTTTATAATTTTCCAGCTCTTCGCGTAGTATTAAACGGAAGTATGGAGAAGTTAATCCACATTCATTCAAGTTGTCCTTTGAACCAAGAGGTCTAGGGTTCAAAGGAAAACTTAGCATCACTTCCCAACAATTACAGACCCAAGCAATGAGGAGGAGAGCGTCATTGAATTAACCAGTATGTGATCAAACTTCTCAGTCAAGTGCAAATCAGGAAGCAATGTGAATGATTCCCAAAATATACACTGATGATGCTATGTGTTGTTGAAACTTTAGGGGTCATTTGGTTTCACTTCTGTTTTTCTGTTGTGGTTTTTAGTTTTTGGTTTTTGTTTTTCTAATTAAAAAACAAAAACTTGTTTAATAGAGATTTCTAATATAAAAACTGAAAACAAAAACTTGTGTAGTTGAGCTTTATAGTGAAAAACTAAAAAGAAAAACATGTTTGGTTTTTCAATTTTTTAATTATACTTTTATGTTAATTATTTTTAAAATAATATATTCTGCTTTTAAATTAATTAATTCTCATTATGGTTAGAAATAAAATGTATGTCTATTTATATAATTAAAGACATTTGCACATTAATTGTATATAATAAAATTTTATAAATTAAAAATTATATTAATCACCAAGACTTTACCTAAGTGGCAAGATGGTAAGAATGAGCAATCAAATTTTGCTGAATGCATAAAAGATGTACTTAAAACCTAAATTAGGCCTAACATATGAATAAAAAGGGAAAAAATCAAACAAACAAATGCTTATGATTGCGGTAGGTGCATAATTTAACAAGTAGTGAGAATTAGTCCTTATGTAGTATCACCCTTGCAACTCTTAACTAGGTAGTTCATCTAGAATTATGAATAAATTTCAACTGATAAGGAGCCCAAATTGTAAGTGTGATAGAATGAACATGTAAATGATATCTCTGCAACATAATTGTGCTGCAGTTTGCATAACCAAATAACCACCTTGGTTTTCAAGACTAAAAGGGATGCTGATCAAATGGCCAAGACAGTCGTTCACATCTATGAGAGAAAGAAATTGACATATGCACAAACGTTAACCACACTACTTTACTGGCTATCACTACTATGAATGACTATTATTCCTTAGAAGCATCCATTAATACAATTATTGTAGATACAAGAACGATAAGCAGGATTAACATTTTTACTGGGTATCCTAATAATTAATCTCAATCATCCTCTCTGTCAGGAGGTAGACCACAAGGAAAAATTATTTTCTGCACACAACCAAAAAAACAAATTTGGCATAAGGACACCCATTTGCCCTGTTTAAGTCCGCAATTGTTGACATCACTCCAGGTTTCAACTCTGCAATTGTTGATACATGTTTAGGAAGAACACCCATTTGCCCTGTTGTAGCTGGAATTATGACCATGTCAACCTAAATGAAGATTTTGAAAAAGGTAAGACCTTCTGCAATAACTTATAAAAACCAATCTTGTTTTGTTTTTCATGATGCATGAAGAAGTACAATCTACAAACAAATTTGAAATATCAGAGATGGCTTAGATATAACAATAAAGATAATTATTGGTTATTTAAAACATAAGCCAAAAAAAGAAAAAATTGTCACAAGAAGAAGGTTCGAATAAAACTGCAAAATAAAATCACCCAAATTCTTGAATAAAACTCCAAAATCAACTAGGGTTTTAAAAATCTTCACCTTCTGAGAAGTGGGAATGGTGGACAGAACCTCACAAAGCGCAGCGATAAAGTTCTTGTACCGAAACATTACTTCATCGAGAGCACCATTGTTGGTACCACCACCCACACCAATAACAGTACCACCAACCAGGTGGTGCATAGAGTTCAAGACAGCATTAGCGTTACTGGAAGAAGAAGTTGTGGTGGTCAATAGTAGTAGACCATACCCAGGTGGGTTTACTGGAAAAGATCCCAACTTGAAGAAGTATGATTGGATTGCAACCCAAAAAAGCTCAATAACATGACTTCTCAGGCTTTCAACTTTGAAGAGATGATGGAAAAAAACTTTGCCAAGCACCAAATCTTTGTTGCCTCCATTATTGACCTTTTTTTAAAGAGAAAGGAGCAAGCACAAAGTGGTGAAGGCAAAGCCAGCCTGAAAATGAAAACAAAAGACAGTGAAAAAATGGAGACTATTGTTTTTATGAAAACAAACTTGTTTTAAAAACTTGTAAAAACATCTTTTTTACGTTTCCTTAAAGTGGTTGTGGTTTTATTTTTTTTTTTAGAAACAAGAAATGACAACAATACTTAACCAAACACATTTTAATGGCATGTTATTTTGCATGAAAACCAAAACAAAAAACAAGGAAACAAAAAGGGAAACAAAAAGGGCCTTAGGTATTGGATCCGGTCACTTTTAATATGGATGGAAAGATCCAATCACTTTTTTATATGGATGGATAGATGTTATGGTGCAATTATTTGCTTATATACTACTCCATTTGTTTATTATGATATAATCACTTGTGTATATATTGTTGATGATTTTTTATAATTATTAATTAAGCATCATTAAGGTATCTTCATGAATAACAAAACAATAAAGACAAAGCACAATATATTACAACTTAGTTCAAATGAGGATTTTCATACAATAAGCATAAAAACCTATATTACGATAATCACTAAAATAAATTTTAACTCATTTTTCTCTTTTGTTAACAAAATAATATTTTCTTTTATTATCTTTATCTGCTCCTCAATTACCAGCGTTGTATGTGATTCAATTGTGGTTCGTTGAGCCTTCTTCTTCAACATACCTACTTCTTTCTTTAATTTATGATTTACTTTCACAACACTCTTACTAAATTTGTCATCGTACCACTTAAAAAAAATCACATCTTCCAACTTGAAAGAAAATTAGTAATTAATAAGAAAAACATTAAACATATATATAAACAATTTTACCTTATTGAAAATAAACTTATAAGATATTTACGGAATCCATAAACTCTTCTTCCTAGGTTATTGTCATCCATGAAGTTCTTAACAGGGCTTTTAAACCACAATAACGCTCTATATAACCATTATTTGAATTTAATGTAGTTTTAGTTGAATTTAATGTAGTTTTAGTTGAAGACATTGCATTCATAACTTTATGTGATCATCATCATCGTCACCCAATCCGAAATCTAGTAATGAAGCGGAGTCTGGGGAGGTCCGATAGTACGCAGCCTTACCCCTACATAGTAGAGAGGTTATTTCTGGTGGACCCACATGCAAATAAGACAATATAAGAATGATGTAGTTTACAGAAACAATTCATTAAATACAAGATAAATGAAAAAAAAAAACAAGTACTGGGGAATACCTAAAGGAGGCCAGATCTGCGAGAACCTAATAGACTACAAAGTCTATCCCTTCTTGTCTTTCAGTAATTAAGGGGACCTTCCTCAGAGACCCTGCCAGAATGACACCCTATTGTCCCCCCGCACCTGTCATGCAATCTGCGCATCGTGACATAGCATCTCCTAGTAACTGTTGTACTGATTCTGGGTAACTGAAACGATTAATCCTTTACCCTTATCTGATCATGCCAAACTTTTCTATTTCTAGCTACTACCTCATTAAGGGCTAACTCTGACATATCCTCCTTGATCACTTCCTGCCAGTTCTTGTAAGGCCTCCTTCTTTTCCTCTTATATTGACTAAGTGTTATTCCCTCACAACTTCGTACCGGAGCATCGGAGGGCCTCCTACGCATATGCCCATATCACCTAAGCCTAGTCTCTCTCAACTTGTTGACAAAGCTGGCTACCTGTAGTCTTTCTCTCACCACCCGGTTACGGACCTTATCTCTTCTAATAATGTCACACATCCACTGAAGCATACATATTTTTGCTACCAACAACTGTCTTATATGCCTACATTTGGCAGGCCAACACTTTGCCCCATATAACATAGTTGGACGAATCACCGTTTTATAAAACTTCCCCTTGAGTTTTAAAGGAATCTTCCTGTCACATAAAACCCTTGATGCACTTCTCCATTTGGCCCAGCCTGATCTAATATGATGTGCTATATCGGTATCGATATTACCACCACTCTGAATGACAGACCCGAGATACTTAAAACTCGTCCTCTGTGGTATGACGTCGGTACCAATTGCTACCGCCACCTCATGCTCCATCTGGTTTCTTGAAAAGTTGCATTCTAAATACTCCATCTTAGACTTGCTTATTTTAAAACCTTTCGACTCTAACGCATCTCTCCAGTAGTCCAACTTGGCATTGACCCCCTCTTTGGCCTCATCCACTAGGACAATATCGTTCGAAAATAACATATACCAAGGTACCTCTCCTTGTATATGTTTGGTAATTTCATCTAACACTAATGTGAACAACAAAGGACTTAACGCAGATCCTTGGTGGAGACCAACACTGATAGAAATCACTTACGTGTCCCCTCCTATCGTCCTTACGCTAGTCAATGCTCCTTCATACATATCCCTAATTACTTTAATATAGGTGATAGGAATGCCCTTGGCCTCCAAACACCTCCATAAGAGGTCTCTAGGAACCCTGTCATACGCCTTCTCTAAATCAATAAAAACTATATGCAAATCCCATTTTCGTTCCCTGTAACATTCCATGAGTCTACGGAGTAGATGTATCGCTTCTGTCATGGACCTACCAGGCATAAATCCAAATTGGCTGACCGATACAGAAGCAGCTCTCCAGATTCTCTTTTCAATTACCTTCTCTCACAACTTCATGGTATGACTTAATAGTTTGATGCCTCTATAGTTGTGACATTGTTGGATGTCCCCTTTGGCTTTGTATAAGGGGATCAACCAACTTAATCTCCATTCATCTGGCATTTTGGATGACTCTAAAATCACATTGAAGAATTGAACTAACCATACAATACTGACAACTCCTAACTATTTCCATACCTCTATAGGGATCTCGTCCGGCCCTACGGCCCTACCGCTCCCCATCCCTCTCAACACCTTTGTAATTTCACCCCTCGTAATCCTTACCCATACGTACCTATCATGAACATGCCCTGTCACAAAGGGTTCTCCTAACTCTACATTGCCCACTATCTCTTTGTTATATAGGCCATGAAAGTACCTCTGCCATCTCCTCTTTATGTCTTGGGTCTCTGTGAGTACCTGTCCTGCTTTATCACGTATACAACAAACTTGGTTGAAATCATTCGTCCCATGTGCCCTATCTCGTGCTAGCTTGAAAATATTTTATGTTCCCCTTAACGTATCCAAGTCCTTGTACATAGTCTCATATGCTTCCCCTCTTGCCACTGCGATAGTTTTTTAGCCTTCCATTTTGCCAATCTATACCTTACTCTGTTAACTTCCCTCTCCGCCTCCGTTGAACTAGCTAAAAGATCTTTAAAAGCTCTCTTCTTTGCCTTAACCATCTCCTGGACCTCGTCCGACCACTACCAACCTTCCATCCGCCCTCCTCCTTACCCTTTGGGGACCCTTTTGGATACCCCTAGGTGATTTGTGGTAGTTGCACGCACTATAGAGGCTACACCCTCCCACATCAGATTTGCATCCCCGCTCACAGACCATGTTGCATTGGACCAAACTTGTGTCCTAAATCGTTCCATCTTGTCCCCTCTTAGCCTTCACCACTTAATTCTACAAGAATGCAGGTTAAAAAACTGTGACCTCCATCCTTTAGTCCCGAAATCCAAAACTAGCAATTTATGTTGAGTCGATATGCATGCAGCTGGTAGTACTTTGCAATCTTTACACCATGATCTGGCACCTCTCTTGACAAGAAGATAATATATTTATGTCTTGGAGGTGCTACTTTGAAAAGTTACCAAGTGCGCTTCGTTTTTCTTAAAAAGGGAATTAACTATAACTAACTTATACGCTACGACCAAGTCCAATAAAGCAATCCCATTATCATTTCTAACGTCGTATCCGAAGCCCCCATAGGCTCCTGTATATCCGTTTGTACCAGTCCCTATATGCCCATTAAAATCACCTCCAAAGATTATCTGCTCTGTATTAGCGAATTGTTGCAACACCCCCTCTAGCGCCTCCCATAACAGACGTTTTTGTTGTGTGTCTAAACCCGTTTGAGGTGCATATGCACAAACGACATTGAGAACCACATTGCTAAAAACAATTTTAGCCACCATGATCCTATCATTTACCCTTGTAATCCCTACCACTCTACTTGTAAATTCCTTGACCACCAGGATACCTACCCCATTCTACTTCCGAGTACTTCCCGAGTAACATAATTTGTAACCTCCTATCTCATTTGCTTTAGCTCCTGACCACTTTGTCTCCTGAATGTAGGTTATTTGTATCATATACTTGTATAAAATGTCCGCTAATTCTAAGGACTTACCCGTTAAGGTCCCAATGTTCCAAGAGCCGAATCTCATTTCGTCCTCGCCATTTCTATCTCGGTATACTGCACGGACCGACCCGCTCACACTGGTCCCAACTGCGTGAATTGAAGACATCCCTCCAGCCTCGGGCCTACACTCGTCCCTCAGGTCGACACCTAAGAAGCCTCTAAAAACCTGATCCTAATATTAACAACAACACTAAAATATAGTTATAAATAAAAATAAAAATAAAAATAGAAATCACAAAGAAAACAAAAATGTATATA
>JANIHZ010000007.1:25789313-25800524 GCA_027478365.1 Erythroxylum rufum | reverse complement strand
TTTCGTTTTGTCTTCTTTTTGTTTATCATCAAAATTATTCAAATCTTCAAATCGTAAAGTCAATTTTGACTTAACAGATATAAGCTCAACCAAATAAAGGCTTAATATAATAGAGGTTTCTCAAAGTTGATCAATATAAAAGTTCATTATCCCTCCTACAAGATCTACGAGAGAAAAATAAAATGTATTTTATAAGGGAAAAAACGGTTCACAAGTTAAATTACAATATATCTTCTTAATTTAAAAAAATGTCAAAAGATTAAAAGGGAAAAGCTAAGGTTTTTTGAGTTGTGACACAATTGAACAAAACAACAACAACCTCAATGTACAAAGCTCCCCATTTTGCGAGAGTTAGGGAAGAGACATCAATTAAATTGTGTCATCCTCATTTTATTATATATTATGTTCATTTGTTGGATTTATGATATGTTGTTTTTATCCATATTAAAAATTATATACAGTTCGTTTAATGGGTCTCACTATCAACTTTAAAGTGGGGTGGTTTTTAAACATATTCAAATCATATATATATATATAATTCATTTAATAGGCTTTAGCTATCAACTTAAATGTTGGATTGAATACATAATAGAAGAGTTTTTATTGGTGGATATATACTATATCATGTTTTTCCATAATTGGGTCGTGAGGGAGATTTTTAATTCATATATACCCATTTAATAGGCCTCACCATCAGCTAAGCTCTTGGGATTGATTTCCAATTACAGCAGACTCACCTATTACTTTAAACTTTTGGATTAAATGGCTTCTTAATATAGGATTAAAGTCATTTCTGAATCAGCATTTGTAGATATTCGTTCATGTAAATTTTACTTATAAGATATTTAATTTTGGGTGTGTGGAGGACATATTTAAATTGTTAAATTTCAACATCGATTAAGAATAAAAATTAATAAGGATTTTATATAATAATGTTTTCATTATTTAATATCATTAAATTTTAAGATATAAATTATATATACACACACACACACCACTCTTTTTCCTTTAAAATGAAGATTGTGACAAATTAAAAAAATAAGTACAAGAAATTATTTTAAGCATAACATTATCTCCATGTTATATATAGTCAAAAATTAACATACTAACAAAAGAATCGTCAAAAATAGATACACAAGAAGTTGAATTATACGTTAATATATATCTAACTCTATATTTAACCACATTGCCTGCAATTTGCACTCAAAGTGGGTGCATAAGTAGAATACTGTTAAAAGGGTCTTCTATAAAAGATATTTAGAAAGGCAAATATACTTTATCCACGTTGAGCACAAGATACATATATAGAGTTTACAAAACTGTAAGATAAATTTGGATAATGTCTATCTAAACTGTAAGATAAGTATCAATCTAGATACACAATAGATAATAATGGTTACAATAGATATGGACTCTAGTTATCCTTATCACCCTCCCACAAGTTGAACTGGTCTTTGCAAAATAGTCAGCTTGTTCTTTAAATGATGAAAACGATGCTTTGACAACGGTTTGGTTAAAACACTAGTCAGTTGATTGGTAGTTGTAATATAACGCACTTGCACATAATGAAATTCAATTTCCAAATGTTTAGACCGTGTATGGAAAATAGGTAGGAGTTAGATAAGTAGCACTTAAATTATCACACCATAAAATAGGAGAGGATGTTGAAGGAATAACAATTTCTTACATAATTGATTGTAACTCTATTACAACAGTAGCAACAACACGATACTCAACTTTGGTAGATGATTTGGCCACCGTTTTTTGTTTCCTTAATCTCCATAATATTAAATTGTTACCAACATAAATAGCAATGCTCGTAGTACTCTTATGAACATCAACGCTACCTCCCCAATCAGAGTCATTGTAAGTTGAGATATAAAAAGAACTTGAGTGTCTTAACAAAATGTCATAATCAATAGTGTTAAGAAGATATCTAAGTATTCATATAACTGTTGTCCAGTGTTGATCAGTAGGTGAATTCATGAATTGAGAAACCTTCTTGAGTGCATAACAAATCAGGATGAGTTAAATAGAGGTGTTGCAAGCCTCTAACAATACTTTAATAAAGAGTAGTGTCTGAAAAAGAAGTCCCATAATGAATACTCAATTTTACTTTGTCACAAGTTGGTGTAGCAACACTATTTGCATCCTCCATATGAGCTTTGTTCAACAAAACTTTTATATATTTGGATTGAATGAGTAACAAACCATCTGAAGTCTAATGTGCCTCCATACCCAACAAGTAATAAATACATCCTAAATCCTTTAGTGCAAGGGATTGTTGGAGAGATTGAATTATGTTGGTGACCACATAACTATTTTTCCCATGATAATAATATCATCAACATATAATAAACAAAAAAACTTGAACTAAACCATGATGAAGGATGAAAAGAGAGGTATCAGTCTTTAAACCCTTGAAACTAAGGTTGATTAATGCATTCAACAAACACTTAAACCACTATAGAGGTGTTTGTTTCAATCCATAAATAAATTTTTGTAATTTACAAACATAGTTTGGATATGTAGGGTGAACATACCCTTGCGGTTGTTGCATGAAGACATTCTTATCAAGTGAACCATGCAAAAAGGTGTTAGAAACAGCCAATTTTTGAATCTCCTAATTACTAGATAAGGCAAATGATAATGAAAGACAGATAATGGCAAGTTTAATAACTAAACTAAAAGTGTCCATGTAATCTACACCTGGTTAGTGATTGAATCACTTTGCCACTAAATGCTCCTTGTATCGATCAACCGTGCCATACGGCTTTTGCTAGATACGATATACCCATTTGCCTCCAACTATATAACTAGCTTAAGAAGGAGGCACTAAAACCCAAATGTTGTTATGGATCATCGGGTTATACTGTTCTTTCATTGTTTGTCTCCGCTCTTTACATTTACTGGCTTGTTTATAAGTTGAAGGTTCAATTTTAGAGGAGGTAAAAAATTGATTAGGTTTAAGAGTACTAGTTTAAGACCTGGTAACTGTAGGATGTCGATGAGATAATGCAGTAGTACCGAAATTGTAATGATTTAAGTCAACAATTAAAGGCAATTTAGATGATGTTGTAGAAGAGCTAATTGGTGATGTATATGCACAGGTAAGGAATTATCAATGATGGGTGTTATGGTGGGACTAGAAAACATGAATGGATGGTTTATAGGTGGTGTAAGTGTGTTGGTTGAGGAAATAAAAGGGACATCAATAGTGGGTGCGGCATGGGGTTGAGATGATGTTGATGCATGGCGTATGGGTGGGTTGATGATGTTGTCCTTATAGTAAAAGGTGTTTTTGAGAAGTTGGAATTGGTTAAGGTTCTTGCATTAGGCAAGGACTGAGGTAATAGCGGGTGAGGTAGAAGTTTGAGTAAATCGTAATGGTAAAAATATAGTGGATGATGAGGAATCTTGAACTCTAGAACTCAACATTGAAGATTTTGAAAAAGGAAACTCTTGTTCATCAAAATCAACATGACGTGAGATATTAAACCTTTTAGATTCAAGATTAAGACAATAGAAATCTTTATGAAGTTTGCTATATCCCATTAAAACATACTGCTTGGGACAAGGTGCTAAGTTATGTGGAGCATAAGGTCGTAACCAAGGGTAACAGAAGCATCCAAAACATGCAAATTATTGTAATCGGGACTTTGTTGAAAAAGATTTTGATATCAATTAGAATGAGAAAGAATAAATATAGGCAACAGACTTATTATGTAAATTGTAATATCAACAACATAACTTCAATAATCTTTGGGAATGGAGGAATGTTGAAGTAAAGCCAAACTAATCTTTTATAACATGTTGGTGGTTTCTTTTCCGCACATCCATTTTGTTCTGTAGTTGTTAGATAGGAGATGCATTGAGTTATTCCATTTTCAGGTAAATATGATTGTAAGACTTGATATTCCCCTCCCTAATTAGCTTGAAAGCTTTTTATCTGTTGATTAAAACATTTTCAACAATATGACGAAACTTGATAAAAATGCTAAGCACTTCAGATTTATACTTAATAAAATAAATCCAAAAATATTTAGAATAATGATCATAAAATAGTACATAATATCAATTTCCATCCACTGAAGAAACAAGAGATGGACTCTAAATATTAAAACAAATAAAATCAAGTGGACTGTTAGTTTTAAAATGAGAGACTGAAAAAGGCAACTTATGACTCTTACTAACTCTAGAAGCATGACAAAGACTTGATTTATTAGGAGAAATAAAAGGAATTTTATTTTGCTGAAGAGCTTGTCAAACTGTTTGATAATTTTCATGTCTCAAATGCGAATGCCACTGCTTTAGAGTGGAATTCATTACGGTAACTAGACTATGAGGCTGTCGAATGGGTTCTAAGAACATAGAGTATAAACCATTATCATTTTGGCCTAAATGAAGGAGCTCCTTCATGTGGATATCTTTAATCATGAGACAATTCAACAGAAACATTATTAGGAAAAGAAAAAAAAAATCTAACAAGAAGAAGGAACCAATAAGACATTATGAAGCTGAAAAGAATTATTTCAAGATTGACAAAAAAAAAAAAGAATCAACATGAGAGATAGGAAGGAATTTACCATTTCCAAATTTGACAGCTTCAGGACTATGATATTCATTATGAATGATAATATTTTCTAAATTAGGAGTAAGATTGTGAGTTGCTCCAATGTACAGAATCCAAGATTGAGATTGCGTAGTTAATGTTGCAAGATTAAAAGTCAGTTTGACCTAGTTTAAGTTATGTTGTCATGGGTTGGTAACTCTACAATTTGGTGAGAGACATTGCCTAGAGACATGACCAAATATGTTACAATTAATACAGTAAATATTATCCACCAAATTGCTAGTTATGTAAGAATTGTGAGGAAGCTTATGTGGAGATCAAAATTTCCACTAAAAATGGTACAAACATTGGAATGTCCTCTACCATGTGTCATCATTTGATTTCTTCCTCTACCAAGAGATGAATATCCTCTGATAGTTGAATTCACATATTGAGTTATAGGTTGTATAAGTGATTTTGCATCTATTTCAACAACAAAATTCTCCTTTTCACTAAGCAATAATCAAAAGAAATAGCATCTAAACAATTTTCAAGAGACCAATCAAAGGGTCTATATGCTATACCCAAGCCATTAATAACAACCTGAACCAAATCATCCTTCATAATAGGACTTTTAAGTACTGCCAACTGATCAAACATTCCTTTTGCTGGTTAAGTATACTGAGCAATAGATTCACTATGTTCCTTTGTTAGCTTAAAGAATTTTGTGGTTCGTACCTGTGCCTTAGAACCCCAAGCATAAGTATTGGCTAATTTTTGTTATGTCACATAGGAGTTAGAAACACCAACAACTTGAGGAATAAGGCTCTCATGATAGAGCCAATGATCCAGTTAAAAACTAATTGATCTTGTTTATACTAGTCATGATAAGTTGGATTTGATTAATCATTAACTTGTTGAGGTGGTGTTATTCAGGTGCCATCAACATATTTTACTAAATCATAACTATGTAAAAGAGGTAGAAGTTGTGCCTTCCAAACGAGATGAATGGTAGAATTTAAATTGATAGACAACTAATGTGTGATGTTTGGAAGAGCTTAAATATGAGAAGTAATCAATGAAGAAAAAGAAGAAGAAGACACAAGAGTTCCCTTAGTAGACGTTATAGCTTCTTAGGTTGTTAGACCACAAAAAGCTCTGATACCATATAAAAGATATTTAGAAAGGAAAATACACTTCATTCACGTCGAGCATAAGATGCATATATAGAGTTTACAAAACTATAGGATAAATCTGGATAATTTCTATCTAAACTGTAGGATAAGTACTAATCTAGATACACAATATATAACAAACCAAATAATAATGGTTATAATAGATATGGACTTTAGTTATCCTTATAACTTTGCTTATGCAAAAGACTAAGACCTAATCCTCACTATATTCAAGTGTATAATATTATTTTTGTGAAAAATAATATATTGTGTAAGACCTTTGTTAGGTGTTTCATTTCCGTGCATAAACTTAATCAACCATTAAACTTAATCCTTTGAAAATTTGAGTCCTACGTAATGTTAATGTTCCCAAAATATAAAATTACATAACCGATTAGAGAGCATAACCGATTAGAGAGCATGAGGTTGTTTCGAAAATTAGTTTAAAATGTTAGAAATTAGTAAAAAGCAATCTCAAATTAGCCCATACATGTTTTTAAAAAAGTAAATGTTGAGTTTGGTTCCCCTATTAAAAAATAAATAAAAATATAAAAAAGGAAAATAGTTACTGAATGGAGAGACTTCAATCAACATTCACTTCTTTACAGTATTCTTATGCTTTACTGAATGCTTGAGACATTTATAACAGATATTTCAGAATTTTATTTACAAACAAAACCATGGAAGCCGTACATTAAATCCCATATGTTGGGAACAGTAGCTGTCATTTCCTTTTTCTAATCACTGCATAGTAGAAGCATGCTCTTATTGTCTTCGAACATAATATAAAGCTGACATTATAATATAAAGCACATCCAAAAAAAAAATGAAAAGAGAGGAAAAAAGCAGCGAGATAAATTCCAGTGGATGAAAAAGACGTCGTCAATTTAGAGCATCCACCTGGGAATGTAGCCATTGGCATTTTGAGGATGGCCATTAATATTAACATCGTCTTCAACCACAGGATTGTATCTGCACCAAATGAAAATTTTGAATCTTCAACCAATATCATCAACAAAGAACAAAACTGGAAACCCTCGAATGTTAAGGGTTTTATCATGATGAGTACCCAATTTGCAGAGTGGAGCTTCCTCCTAATGGATGGAAGAAGCCTTCTGATTGACTTGGAGGACGGGTACATGGAATGTTATGTCCTCCTGCTTCCCATGCTAGTCGAACTGGAATTGGTGTATTTGTTTCTTCAAACTGATGGAAACTAAGACAAAATTATCCTTTTTGATGTGCTAAAAAAGGGTACAACAAAATTTATTTTGAGAATTGCAACTACAGAAAACCTAAGTAAATACATATAAATCCTGCACAAATCCTCGATCCATGCATATGCACTAGGGTTACCTTAAACTTTTGTAAAGGGACAGATATTCCTACTGCTACTATTTATCACAACAAAAGCTTAACAAAAAAAAAAAAAGAAACTTGGAACACATGTGATTGAAGTGGAAACTACTAATACCTTTCTCCTTAAAGCCTTATTGGTTTCGAGTAGGAGTTGTTCCTGCTCCAATAAGAATGTAAACATATGATTCAAGAACGGATATGACGTATACATTTAAGGGGAAGAAAAACGTAAGTTTGCACATAACAGACATGCATAGGGAGACCTACCCTGTTATGAAGATCAGCAAGTTGATCAAGCATAAACTGGGTCTGAAAAGTACGGCAGGGAAGAGTAAATGTGAGTTCTTAAGCAGTATATTTTCCTGCCTCTGTATGTTAAACAAAGTACACAACTATAAGGGCAACACTACTGGAGCTTGCGGTGTGGGGAATTTCTTAAATTTCTTTCTTGAATATTGATTGATGTAAGCATCTCTAATCATCTTTTAAGATATTAATCGTCTTAAGAATTACTGAATTAGTCGAAAGTTTAATAGGGATGTGGGCTATTTATATAGTAGAGGATGTTTAGTTTATATATTAGACTTAGATAGTAATATATTCTAGGAGATGAGTACCTTTGTTGACCTAATCTGCATCAAAGATGCCTCTAGTTGATGCTCAAGCTGCTCAAGCTCCTTTGAATTCAAGGGTCCCAATTCCTCCCCAAGGAAATTCCTGTTCAAAACAAAGGATCAACTAACTGCTACATGATCGCATTGCAAATCCTCAATCAGTTAGAAGTTACAAATTAATGTTGATTGGCTAATACAGCTTCCGAATTTCAGTTGCATAGGGACATGGAGAGAGTTTACCTCTGAGAACTCTGTAGGACCTCCACTCTAGCTTTGAGCTTCAGATATTCCTCGTAGCTGTGCTGCTTCAATATGTCACATGAACCATTAATTTTGTAGAATTACACTTAACCCTGAATGTTGACATATTATCTAGAACTAACCGTAAATGATTCTGAAAAAACGGAATGAATTAGCAGATAACAACATTTGAACTAAGTGTCTCCCAGTAATAACAGCATTATAACCTTCTCTAATGTATGTAAAAAATGAACAAGCATTGAAGCTTTTTTTTTGTTGTTGTTTCCTTCTTTTAAGGAATCTAGCAAAGTAAAGCAAACAATTTAACTGAATTACCAAACTAAATACCTGTAATTGACTCGCTGGTCTGCTGGCTTCCAGAGCGACATAACTGCAATTCTGGTACCTCTCAAGAGTCTTAATCATGCTAAGAGACAAGCAAGGAAAGAGAGAATATCAACAAAGATGATCCGCTAGGCCAAATACTGCGAAAGTTTCCTTCCCCGCCCAATATTTTGTGGCCACATTAAATAGGTTGTAATCATGAGTTCATGCGGTGTAATTAATTAATCATGTCATAAGAAGCTAATCAATTGTTGAGATTAACCTACCACGTATAGTATGGAGAGTTAGCATTTAAAAAGTTAAGATATAGCCATTTAATATGAATAGATAATTTTACATAAAATTTCATAGATTTCACAATTAAATCATCAATGACTTGTAATTAATGTATCAATCCAATTAAGGGGAAAATAAAAATACTATTAAATAAACCTAGATTCCTTTTAATATATAAAATTTCTACACTCTCCAATGTGATTCAGGGCCTGAGAGGAAAAGGGTAATCACGGTGAAGGTTGTGACAAATCAGGATTTCCAAGTTGAAGTAAGTTCATTGTTTTATGTTTCTTAAATGGATAACTAGAGTAGATAGATAATGTTTCTTCTTCTTCTCTTCTTTTCCTTTCTGCTGAGCAACAGCAGAAGCGAGACGAGACAGTATAGACCAAAAATTAAAAAGAAATAAGAGCAAAATGCCAAGTACAATCGACAGACAGAGTTTGGCAGCTCACCTAAGTGTTCAAACCTTCAAGAAATTGAAATAGCCAAACCAATAGAGCATATGCTTCAACTTAATAATAACCTTATTAGGCTATTAAAAATTTTCCTTCTCATGTCAACTTTTCGGTTCGTGTAAGTTGAATTTTGAGCTCCAGGTTGCACTTCTTGAGTGTTTTTCATCATTCAATTCAGAATAAAGTTTTGTTAAAGAGAGTAGACAGAAACCAAGAAAAACCAGTTATAATCATAAATACGTTTCGCCATGTTTTGAAGCTTTTTAGAAGCACAAACATCAGCGTCTCTCTCTCTCTCTCTCAGGTCTCAGCCTCACTCTTTGAAACAGTTTTGTAGCTGCACCCTCAAAATCCAGCAGATGTAAGCCTGCAAACCATCACATCGCCTGCACCGAATCTTAACAGTGACCTCTGTTTAATAACCTTGGACATTACTTTGACAGGAGTAACCAGAACCTTATGAGGTAATTAGTACGACCTACTAACCACTTAATGATCAACTGGTTGTCTATAAATTATAAAACTACTCTTTGAAGAGAAGCAAAGATGAACGATATAACCATATCTCATAAGTTTTTCTCTGTAGAGGGATTAGCAATTGGTTGGAACATGTTTCCAACCTTACTTATTTAGCAAAATAAGACAATTATAAATTTAGAACGGAAAAAAAGAAAACTACTAGGTCTTCATAAATGGCAGTAAGAAACTCAAACCTTCAAGTTAATCAAAACAAAAATAAATCTGAACTTCCAGCTCTAAGGCTGTGCCTCCCTATTCAAGAAAATTTGAAAGGAACATTCCTTAGATCATGAAAACGAGCAAAACCCTAAGTAGCTCCTAGTAACAAATAGGTTGTCAAAACACACAGATCTTGGATCCATATAAACCATAAACATCCATGAACTCAGTTAAGATGTATATGAACCTATCATCGGGCACATATACAAACGTACAGAGAGAAAGAGAGATCAAGATATATACAATACCTATAACTGCTACAAAACTCATAGAGCTTTCCACGATTAGAGAAGACAATGAGACCAACTTCAGCATCACAGAGAACAGACAGTTCATAAGCTTTCTTAAGTAACCCATTTCTTCTCTTAGAAAAAGTAACCTGCCTGTTGACTTTGTTCTCGATTCTCTTCAACTCAACTCTCCCTCTTCCCATTTTTCTCTCGCTATGTTACCCGAATCCACGCGAACATTCACACGACCACAACACAGAGTGCGGTCTCTCTCTCTCTCTCTCAACCACTCTTTCTTTTCTTGGTTAGGAGCTTCACAAGCTTCTGAAAGGCCACTGTTACAAAGGCTCCTGAAACAGATAAAGTGAACATGTGCAAAGAAAGAAATGGAAACCCTGGGAATAAATGTCGTTTCATACGTATTAGATTTTTAGTGTATGTATATTATGTATATAGTACAGTGTATATATCTATCTTCATGTCATTTCATGGAGGACCTTTGCTCAGTATACGACCATAATTGTCCAGGTTTTTCACCTTTTCTCTCCATACACACCGATCCGTGACCACACTGACGTTACTTCAAATATGCATTTTTCTTTATGTAAATAGTATATAATATGAATCGAGTTACTGTTTCTTTTATCTCTCGCTTTTTGTTGTCACTTTATATTATTGGCTTTTTTTCACTGATTTTTTTACTGTAATGTCTACTTCTACTTGACGTCAAGAGCAACCACCAAAGAGAGCAAACTTTTCAGTTGGGCACGTGTCAACTTCTTATTACAAGAATGTCCAATAACCATTGTTCACTTCCGTTTCGAAGGTACATACGATGTCTATTTAGTCACCTCTATGCTTCCTTTCCTTAATTTGAGATTGATTCCTAAGGTTTAGTAAATTTGATTTTTTATACTAACTGGATAAGAAAACTAGTATATGGTCTTACTTCTGTTCCTCTATTGCAGTCCTTTCATGGTTGATGGCTGATGGCTGATGCCTGATGCCTGATGGTTGATTGTTTTTGCCTTATGTTGGTTAACTTAGGGGTCAAAACTTGAACTTTCTGCGATTGTCCCTATCTAGTTGCTAGCTGTTGGGATATAGTTTTTCTATTACTCGACATTAGTTATTTTCTTTTATATATCTGGTCGGGTCGGCCTTGTCAGGCCTGGGCCGATCGGTCCATATGTCTAAGAAGTATATGTCTAAGAAGTCCAGCCC
>JANIHZ010000007.1:25719964-25732515 GCA_027478365.1 Erythroxylum rufum | reverse complement strand
CTTGGCTAAAAGACCAACAGCTTGCCAAGGTCAGTGTGGAGTCGGATTGTTTGGCAGCTGTCCAATCAATATTAGCTCCTTCACCAAATCGGTCTGAGATTGAAATTTTGACCCTTGATTGTTTATCATTCAAGCGACATTTCCTTCCCTTATCCTTTCAATGAACGCGTAGGATTGTCAATAAGGCGACTCATGCTTTAGCCAGGGTAGCCTTATTACATGCAAACCCACATCACTGGACTGATCGTCCTTCTTGTTTAGTCTCTATTTTAAATTCAGATTGTTCGGTTTCTGTTATTGTTGAGGGGGAAAGGCTATTAGGTTCTGGGTGTACGGGGTAAGCCTGTTAGCTTGGGTTAGTTTTCTTTGTCTTCCCTGCCTTTGTCTGTTTTTTGCGCTGATGTTGATTTTATTAAAAAAATGCAATATACGATAGAAATGCACTCCTATGATAACAGTTAATAAAACTAGAACGAAAGTAAGGTAAAGCTATTATATGTTATCTCTACAAAGATGTGAGAAGGTATTGATAAAGGAAGAATTTTGGGAAATAAGGTTTATGTAGTAAGACTCCCTAAGACATTAACTGTCACAACCCGAAACGGGTGCGTGACCGGCACGTGAGACCGAAGTTCGGAACCCCAGATCCTACGTAAGCCTACCACTAGTGACAAAATAAATTCAAAACTCAAGAACGCAGCACGTTCACACAATACAATAACAATAGTGCATGCCAAAAAAAAAAGTTTTATAACTTAAGAAATCATGTCACCACGGACGCTACAATACAAGATCATGAAAATAAAGAAAGAACATACACAAACGTAGGTAAGTTGCAGCGGACACGTCATGGGAGTCACTGCTGCGAAGCTGGTGGTAACTGACTTGAAAAATAAAGTTGAGGGGAGTCAAACTTTATTGAGTAAGCTCACATCGTACTACGATACCCAATGTTATGCACACAGTCATGCATGAATATCAAAATACATCCAATCACATCAACAACACAAATAAATTATGGGGGAGAATATCTATAGGACCCTAATCTCCAAGGGTAAGCTCTCATAACGCTAAACCTCGAATGGCTACAGGGAGCTATGCATCACCAACAGCCCAGCCATGCTCCTATACTCATGTAGCCGTAAGACCCTCTTAATCCAAAGGGACTGCGAGGAGCTAAGTATCACCAACAGACCAACTCTTGCTCAAAGCGTACAAAGTCATAAGCATCACAAATAAAGGTCCAAACAGGAGCCAAGCATCGGCCATGATCAACCCATAACATATCTCAATATCATAAAAAACAACTCTCATAATCATAACCAGTGCGTATCTAGTCCTGATGCATAACCATCAGATGACACGTTTTATAGATCTTTTCTTCCCCACAATCGAACATAGCAATACATATCAAATTATTAAGCATGCAATTTATCAAGTAAACATTCAGTTATGCAATGACCAATGCATATATGCAATACCCAACCTAACGTATCCACTCAGTTTGTTGGACCCCGCTTCCGGAGCCCAACATTCGGAGTCATAAGACAGTCGAATCTCATTACAAATTTTCTTTAACAATAAACGCATATACGAAAAATCGATAATCAAACGGCCCGATTTATTTAAAACAAATTCAGTCACAAAAGATGCAAACATTATTAAACACATCAGAGTTTCAGTAATCACTTGAGCCCATTACAAATAAAATGTTTGTGTTCATAATATCTTTACACTACAAAACCACCCCTTTGGCTTATTACAAAATACAAAATACACATGATACAATTGAGTGCTTATGCTTAATATGATTCTAGATATCGAATTTTTTTTTAACTAACTTAATTACAAAAGTCTCTATTCTTGGTATTTGCCAAACTTTGCAAGGATCAATGTTGTTCTGCTTTCTCTTCACTTGCGGAGTGGAAGGTAATGGGGTGAGTTGCGAAGCTCAGTGGCTTATATATTTATAGCCATTGGCAACGAGCCATACAATTCAAGCGCACACATATATATGTATATCAAAGTATATATATATATCCCAATTAATCTAGCAATTCTAGCACAATGTTCATAATTCAAAAATGTCATCACATAGAACATCCATCAAAACATGACACTCAAGTATGCATTATACTTGACAAATCGAATATGCAATGCACAACCAATTGGCTCCAGGGTTTCATAGAAACAGAATGGAAAAACTGAAGTTTACCCCATGAACAAAATTAGTCCATTTTCGGAGCTCATATGCCACAAGCGGGCAGCCGGGAGAAGGTTCTTGTCAACGTGCACGTGACGAACATAATGGTTGCCCAAACAGAAGCACATAATCATGCTCAAAATCATTTTATCAACTGCTCAAATCATTTCATCATACTTTCATACCTTTCATTTATACAAAAATGACATGACATATTTTAAGGCATAACATGATCAAAATCACAATTCAATTATATCAAAATGTCATACATCTTTCAATGCATAACATAAAACACATTATAGTAATTCACAATTTAGTAGTTCTAGCATATAAACACACATAGGCAAAATGCCTATCTACATAATAACCATAAATATATTACCCACCTAATTTGCTTACAAAAATTCGAGTCAAGGTTGTCTTTCCCTTTGCTCTTGGGTAGGATTCTCTTGGTTCCCTTCATTCTTCACCAAATAAAGGGATCTTTGGCTCAAATGGAAGCCCTTCTTGAACAACCTCTAAATCTCTCTTGAAGGCTAAGAAAAGTTAAACCCTAGCTTAACTCTCTTCTTTTCTCTCAAACCACCAAACTCTCTTTCTCATTTTCATTATCCTCTCCTTCTCTCCCTCAATTCATGTTTTTCTTCTTCATTTAAAAGCAAGACAACACTTCTTCTTCCTATTATGCCCTTAATGAATGAGAATTGTCCAATTTGCCCTTCCATTTATACCTTATGTCTGTTATGCTTAAGTGTCTTGCCAAAAATACCCTTGAACATTCTGACTAATGCTTTCTTCTAAAATGTGTTCCCCGTTGTCTTAAGTCTCTAATGACACAAAAATCATTCAATTTGGTTCAGAAATCTGAAAGTATTACCATAAACACTTTCAGACTGTTCTTATATTGAAATAGTACACTATACTTAAATTCCACCCAAAAATTGAAAGTCTCAGAGATTGAATTAGATTTTTGTTTCTTCATACCATTAGTAGCTCCATGTCTCTAGTTTATTTTGAAATAAGAATCATCTCATTCGGAGCTTTACCAATCAAGATATCATCAAAATACCGAAGTATGTCCAGTGAAATCATACCAGCTCATACTATTCCAACAGATTCCCTCACTTTCCTTCAATCAGCCTTTTTCGAATCAATACCATATGCTATGAAATTCTATAGAGAGATATAGAAATGTGTTAAGGAACTATTGATCTAAGAATCACTTCAATTGATCGTCGGATAACAAGGTTATGGCCAGAAGAATCAAACATGGTTTTTGTCCTCAATCATACAGAACCTATCTTGGGAGAATTAGCATAACTTTCACTCGAGATGTCAAATCAAGGTCATTCTTAGAGATTTGAAATACAACTTAAAGATCTACAACTTTCATGAAGACATAGAAGACAAATTCTATCATCTGAAGGGTCAAAAATGGACCAGATGATAGCATCAGATGAAACCAGACGAAAAGTCAGACGAATTGAAAAGTCAGACGAGTTGGAAGAATTGCCATAAATTTCCCTATAGATATCGTATTAGGATGGCTTGAAAGAGCACTTCAAGATCTACAAATTTTATGAAGATCTCAAAGACAAATTCTATCATCTGAAGGGTCCAAAATGGACCAGACAATAACATCAAATGAAACCAGACGAAAAGTCAAATGAATTGAAAAGTCAGACGAATTGAGAAAATTGCCATAACTTTCCTATAGATATCAGATTAAGGCATTCTTTGGATGGTTTGAAATAAGACTTCAAGATCTACAACTTTCATAAAGACCTAAAAGACAAAGTTTATCATCTAAAAGGTCAAAAATGGACCAGACGATAGGTCAGATGAAACTAGATGAAAAGTTAGACGAATGGAAAAGTCAGATGAATTGGGAAAATTGCCATAACTTTTTTTTATAGATATCAGATTAAGGCATTATTTAGATGGTTTGAATGAAAACTTCAATATCTACAACTTTTATGAAGGCCTAAAAGATAAATTCTATCATATGAAGGGGTCAAAAATCAGCATCAGATGAAACCAGATGAAAAGTCAGATGAATTGGGAAAATTGCCATAAATTTCCCTATAGATATTGTATTAAGGTGTTATTTGGATGTTTGGAAATAGGACTTCAAGATCTACAACTTTTATGAAAACCTCAATGACAAAGTCTATCATATGAAGGGTCAAAAATGGACCAGACTATAGGGTCAGACCAAACTAGACGAAAAGTCAGACGAATAGAAAAGTCAGACAATTTGGGAAAATTTCCATAACTTTCCCTATAGATATCAGCTTAAAGTGTTCTTTAGATGATTTGAAAGAGGACTTCAAGACCTACAACTTTTATGAAGACCTAAAAGACAAATTCTATCATATGAAGGGTCAAAAATGGATTAGACAATAGTGCACAGAAGAAGTTTCGGTCACATAAGAAGAAGCAGAAGGTCAAACATAGACGATATGACGTCATCATAGATGATACTATCTATACTCATAAACATCTCCACTTATAAGAACCATAACTTTCAACTCCAAAGTCCAAAATTCTCATACTATATGCCATTGGAAAGATAAAAGAAAGAGCTACAACTTTCTAGAAGATAACTTTGTCTAAATCTATCTAGATCAATCTAGAATTTCCCCTAAAGTTAGAACATGAACTTTACATTCATCCACCAATGTACTGCACCTAGTTTTCAACTTCATGATAAATTTTTAGATTCTTAAAGATAGAATTTAAATTTGGTTCTTCATAAGAAATGTAGCCATATGTTTCTAGTTTAATCCAAATTAAGAATCATCTCGTTTGGGTAACTATAGAAAAAGTTGTGGCTAAAAGACTGAAGCATACTCAGTGAATATTTTCCAGATCAACTACCCATTTTGTCTCAAAATCTTTCCTTAACACAACTCATACCAAGATCACCTTAATTTTTCCCATTTCAAAATCTCTTATCCACCAAAAACACCAAAGAAAAACATGAATCTATCCACATTTCTCATTCACTACTTTACTCTTGTCTATCATTTCAAATTCAAAATTTTCATTCATTTGTTCTTTACTTATGACTAATTTCCAAAATCTCTCACTCAATAGTCCTATCTTTTACGAAAAGTTCGAGGTCCAACAAGAAATTAAGAAGAAAAGCAAAAGGAACCATCAATTGAATAGTAAATTTGAAATTTGGGAAGGTTAGAGTTTACCTGGGAGAGTGAATTGAGTGTGGCAGAGGAAGGAGAAACCACCTAAGAGTGTTGTAGAGTTGAACATAGTGAGAAGGATGCTTGAATATCGTTGGAGAAGTGGAGATGATGCCAAAGGAGATGAAGCCTATGTAGGCTTTCTTAAAAAATACAAGGGGAGATAGGTGAGGAATAAATACCAAAAGCACACAGAAGTTTTGTTATTGAGGGTTATTTAAAGTGAAAGTGGGTATGGAGGATAGTGTTGAAGAGATTTGCAGAAAGGGAGAGATAGGTGTGAGTGACTGATGAGAAAGAAGAAGACAAGCATTTATATTTTAAGGAAATTTGATATATTGGTCGACCAGTGGATGATATTGACCAACCAATGATTGTTATTGGTCAACAAATGTTGGCAACTAAAAGAAATTCAAGAATCAATAATATTGGTCGATCACTTAAAGTATTTGGTTAACCAGTATATGCGACTAGACTCTCTTAGACTCTTGGGAAAGAAAAGATATTATAGAGTTAACAGTATTGGTTCACCATTAAGGGGTGTTGATTGACCAATCAAGTGGCAATATAATGAGCAAATTCTTAGGTGAAAAATTAACTATAGTTAGTTCTAAAAACTTATATTAAAGTTTTTAGATATTAAATTAAATTATAGAAATTCATATTAACTTTAAAATAACTTTAAAAACTATTTTATCCAAGGGCATATCCTTAAATAATCCCTAATTCTTTTCTAATTGAACAAAATCTATCATCACTTATAAGTTTAATAAAAATGTCGGCTAATTGGTATTGTGTATCAATGAATTCTAACTCAATGTTTAAATTTTTCATAGGATTTATATTGAAATGATATTTAATTATGTAATTTATCCTAAAATTTTAAATAGGATTCTTTCTGAGATAAATAACACATGTATTATCACACTTGATCAATATCTTAGTGGGATCTATTCCATAATCTTTAAGTTATTGTCTAAGCCAAAGGATTTGAGCTTAATAACTACGAACCTTCATGTATTTGGCTTCTGCTTACGTAAAACAACCTAATTTTGTTTCTAACTAAACCAAATAAAATAATACATTTCCTAGGAATTGACAAGTATCAAATGTGTTCTTTCTATCTAAAAGGCTATTAGTAAAATTCATATCTAAATAACCAATTAAGTAAAAAAAAAACATATTTTTGTGGTACCAAAGTCCTAATGAAATGGTTCCACATATGTATCTAACAATGTGCTTAACAGCTAATAGATATGATTCTCTAGGGATGGATTGAAGTCTAACATATAAGCAAACACTAAACATGATATTAGTCCTACTTGTGATAAGAGAAAGTAAGATACCAATCATACCTCAATAGAGCTTTACATCCACTAGCTTACCCTCTTTATCTTTGTTCAATTTGTTGTAATGCTGATAGGTGTCCTTAATGGTCTAGCTTGATCCATTCCGAAGCATTTGAGAAGTACTTTGTTGTACTTTACTTGATTTATAAAGGTACCTTCCTTCATTGCTTGATTTGGAGTCTAAGAAAGCAGATAATTTCTCCCATTATGCTTATATCGAACTCCCTATTCATACACTTAAATAATTCTTTATAAATATTCTTATTAGTAGCACTAAAAATAATATCATCAACACAAATTTGAACAATTAAGATATCATGTTTTTCATTTTAATAAAAAGAGCAGTTTCAATCTTGCCTTTAGAGAATCCATTTTCTATAATAATGCACTTAGTATATCATACCAAGCTCTAAGAGATTGTTTTAAATCATATAAAGCTTTGGAAACTTTGTAGACATGGTTGAGTGCATCATGTTCTTCAAAACCAGGAGGTTGTTCTATATAAACTTCTTCTTGAATGAAACCATTTAAAAAGGAACTTTTAACATTCATTTGAAAAAATTTGAAATTCATACACAATGAAATGTAAGTAAAAGCCTAACAGCTTCTAGCCTAGCCACTAAAGTAAAAGTTTCCTTAAAGTTTATGCCCTCATTTTAATTGTACCCCTAAACTACCAATCTAGTTTTATATCTCATAATAATACCTGACTTATCTAATTTATTTTTAAAAACCCACTTGTTACTTATAGTTTGGTGATCACTAGGTCTAAGTACTAAAGTCCACACTTTATTTCTCTCAAATTGATTCAACTCCTCATTCATAGTAAGAACCCAACTTTCATCATTAAAGGCCTCTTCTATTATTTTAGGTTCAAATTGAGAAATGAAAGGAATATGGGATAAATCTTTAAGATGAGATATAGTGATTACTCCTTGTTGAACATCACCTAAAATTTGATTAGAAGAAAGGCTCTTCTTAAATTTCCAATCTTTTGGGAGTTCCTTATCCTTCTTATTTCCCTGACTTGATTTAATAATATGTTCATGAGCAATTTGTTGGTGATCACTTTTGTTTCTTTCAAGGGTTATTGACTCTAGTTCTTTGGATATACTTATATCATCATCTTTAAAATCTTTCTTGGATATAAAAGGTTTAGATTCATAAAAAACATGTATAGATTGTTTAATATTAAGGCTCTTCCTATTAAACACCCTATATGCTTTACTAGTTAAGTAATAAACAATAAAAATCCCTTCATCCATTTTTGAATCAAAATTTTCCTAAGTTATCATTAGTATTCAAAATATAACACTTACAACAAAAAAAAAACTTTAAAGTGATTGATTTTTTTGGTTTCATCCTATGCCAAAGTTTAAAGGGGGTTTTATCTAAGGTTCGTTTTATGTAGACTCTATTTGAGATGTGACATGTGTTGACAACTGCCTTCACCCAAGAATAATTAGGAAGATCATACTCATTAATTATAGTTCTTGACATTTTTGGAAAGGTTCTATTTTTCTTTCAACAACTCTATTTTATTTAGGGTTTTTTTTAAAGACAAATAATGAAAGATATCATTATCCTTACAAAAGGTTTCAACCTTTCATTTTTAGATTCCATACTCACTCCTAGCAGAAGCAATAGAAATTTTCTTTTCTTTTTATACCTTTTTAACTTATTTGACAAGCATCCCATAACATTCATCTTTGTTTGATAAGAAAAAAACCCAAGTAAATATACTAAAATCATTAACTATGATGAAAGCATATAATTTACCACCTAAACCCTAGTTGGTCTAAACAAATCCATGTGAAGTAATGGTAAAGGTCTACTGGAAGTTACCAACTTTCACTTTTGAATGAGCTCTAGGTTTATTTTTCCCATTTGACAAGCTCCATAAATCTTGTCTTTGTCAAGATTGACATTTGGGAGCCCATTTACAAGTTTTTTAGACTTGAGGTTAGAAATGAGGTTCTTGTTTACATGCCCAGGTCTCCCGTGCCAAATTCATACATCTTCACTAATAGAAATTAGAAACTTTACATCTTGGTTAGAGAAATAATCAAAATCAATTATATATATATTTCCTTCTCTTTTTTTTCCTAAAAATACAATCTTATCATCAACTAATATATATATAATGCATGATGTCCCTTCAAAGTATACTTTATAGCCTTATCATATAATTGGATCGCACTTAACAACTTATGCTTCAATCCACCAACTAAAAGGATATTATCAATAATTGTGTGAGCTTTCTTACCAACTTTGCCAATACCAATTATCTTACCCTTGGTATTATCTTTGGAAGTGACGAATGGATGCATTCCTACAAAAACAACCCAATGAATGAATTTTAGGTACCTAAATGAGCTTGGGTCCTTAGTTGTTAGTCTCATTCCTCTTTTTAACCCACTTTCTTTTATTCCCCTTTGTTTTGAGAAGCCAAATTTGTCAATATGCCCACATTTACTATACAAGTAATATATCATATCATATGATTTGATAGTATAATGATGACCATTATAACTTTGATGTATCGATGCATTCCTTGTTCTTCTAACTGCATACAAGTCATGGAAACTTCTTCTTTGTGTAAGTGATTTGAATTATCTCTTTGGATAATAAAAAGTTCTAGCGTACTTGTAAGCATGAGGTAAGTTTCTTACATTATAATAATGCTTGTGTGAAGTGTAAACATGTGTTATGGAATTGTACTGAGTATAAGGCCTAATATGGTATGAATAAGATTACACGTTATTATGCTTTTTTCAAATAGAAGTTGTGCCTATTCTTTCCTTAAGAGTATTGAATTCTAAGTCTAGATTGTGAATGATATATGTAAGCATGAGGTTTGTTCTTAACGTGAACCCTAGTAGATATATCGTGTGTGTGCTTAGATGTAGATGCTACACATTCATTTATTATATTAGGCATTAGTTCTTCACTATGTAAAAACTTTCCTTCATAAAAATGGCTTTGGTGTTGGAAGCATTCCTATTGCTATATCTAATTCTATGCATGTTATTAGAACTCCTTTGAGCTCCTAACATGTTTTCTAATCTCTCACTTCCTTCAGTAAACTTGGAAAATGAGTCATTAAAAGAATCAAGTTCCTTCTTAACCTTCCATTCTTATTCTTTAAAGTGGCCATTCTATGATTATCCACCATAGCTACACCTTTGGAAGCTTTGATGTTATGCAATTCACTCTTTATCTTTTCATTTTCACTTCTTTATGCATCTAGATTCTTTTAAGCTTCTTTTCATATAGAAGATAACCTTTTCTTTTTCATGCACATAATTTTAGGACTCTCAACAAGTTCGGTACATGTAAAATCAATGTCACTATTATCATTATCATATGATTTAGAGTTGGAGAGTACCTCATCGTCATCTTTTGGCATGAAACAAAAGTGAGCTACATCTCCTACTGAGTGTTCACTTTTTGATTCGTTTGTGTCATCCTAAGTGGAGGCTTTGAGTGCCTTATTTTTGCCTTTATCCCTTTTCTCCTTTCCATCATTTCTTTCATATTTGTCACTTTCTTTTAGGAGAGGGCATTGAGACTTCATATGTCTGAGTTTCCAATCTATCTAACAACCTTTGTAGTTGTTTTCTTCTTGAGGAGTTCTTCTTTAAGAATTTCATGAATTTTGTAGTGATTAAAGTAATATCTTCTTCATCACTTTCATTAGATGATATCTCTTCCTCATCACTTAACTCTTCCTTTGAGACTTTGAATACTAAATTCCTTTTCTTCGGATGTGTCGTTTCTTCTTATGTCTCTTAGAGCCTCATTTTATATGTAAGAAGAGATCTAATAACCTTTTCTAATGGTAGAGTTATTAGGTCTTTAGCTTCTTGTATGACCATCACTTTAGCTTCTCATGTTTATGCTAGTGACCTAAGCAACTTCCTTATCGTATCAACATTAGTGTAGGTCTTTTCAATACCCTTGAGATCTTTGATAATATTAATAAATCTAGTAAACATGTTATAAATGCTTTCATTATGTTTTATTTGGAACAATTCATATTGGTGCATTAAACATGTTAACTTTGGTTTGCTTAACTTTATTTGCTCCTTCATAAGTAAGTTATAATGTATTCCAAATTTTGTAAGTTGTTTCACACATAGATACTTTATTGAATTCATTTCTTCCTATGGTAAAAAATAAAATATGGACAACTTTACTATTTAAAGAGATTAATATTTTTTCATGGATCCCATTCTTCTTTCAACTTGAGAACTTTTCTATCATCTATAATTTTAGTAGGAATGTATAGACCACTTGAGACAATTTCCTATAAATTGATATTTTTATCCATCAAGAAAATTTTTATTCTTTTTTTTCAATAAAGGTAGTCATTTTCATCAAAGAAAGGGGTTTTACTAATATTTTAACCCTCTTGGTTAAAGGATGATGAAGTTGCTCTTAACTATACTATTATAACCTTTGTTATAAGATTTTTTTGAAATATTAGCCTTGTAGATCTACTCTGATACCATTTATTATTTCCTAATGGCACCTAAAAGGGAGGTGAATTGGGTAAATTCAAGATTTTAATTAAAGTATACTAATTTATAAATAATGTCTACAAATTATCATAAATGCAGTCATGAAATAAAAGTAAATAAATTTAATTATGCTTGTAAACAATAAAGGAAAGAGTAAAGGAAGAGAAACGTAAATTGGTGTTTAGTGGTTTGACAAACAATCTTTACCGACGTCCGCTCCCAAGATTCATATTAGATTTCCAATACAATTCAATTTATAGTGTTTTAGGACCCAAAATAAATGTTGGATTCAAGAACTAACCTTTACACTAGCTATATTCGATGTAATGTTGGTCAACCAATATGCACTACAAGCTCCAAATTCACTAGTCTCTGGACCACTAATTGACCATTAAAGGATAGTGGTTGACCAATATGACAAATTGGTCAATTAATACATCAGACAATGTTGTAGTAAACTCTCAATACTTCAAATTTAACAACATTAACCTATATTGGTCGACCAATCACCTTTAAAACATGATTTTAACACCTTTAAATGCTCAAACTCAATTTGATTAATGTCATTATGATTAAAAACACTTCCTAAAAAATTTTCCAAGGATTATTTGAAAGATCAAAAGGCCTTTTATATTATAAACAAAAGCTCTAATATTGTTTGATGAATGTAAAGCCTCGTGCAATGAAGTGAAATGAAATGTTTATGGATGGTGAGCCTTTTGGATGATTAAATTAACAAAGTGAGATTACAAATATAACACAAAATGTAAAATGACCTTAATGAGCCTTAATCTTCTTTTGTTCTTGTTTTGATCTAAATTTTGTTAATTGCAAATTTCAACTTCTCTTGATGAACTTCATTCACTATTTTCTTGGGTTTATGACTATTTTGTTCTATATTTATTATCATCAAAATCATAAAAACATTAGCAGTAATTATGTTTATCGTCAATACATCAATTGGAATATCCTTTGGTTCAACAATTATATGTGGTAAAAGATCTATAAATTAATAACATAGAACCATATAATATCTACTAATAAAAGAAGTATTAATTTCTTTAAAAAGAAGAAGTATTAATTATTTTTATTTATTTATTTTTAGAGTGTATTTTCAATTAAAAATACATTTCATTAAGTATATTTAATTTGTTTTATAAATTTGATTAAATAATTGAAAATATTGAGCATAAATATTTATTATATTTAATGTAATTTGCGAATTCAAACTTAAAATTAGAAAATTAATAACATAAAGATGAGATCCACCAAG
>JANIHZ010000007.1:25472643-25482688 GCA_027478365.1 Erythroxylum rufum | reverse complement strand
GGGGGGGAGACTAGTAGGTTTAGGAAAAAAATTTAAAATTGCAAACAGGTCCGTCAATTTTTCGAATTTTATTGTACCGGCCGGTATGCGTTGGTATTGTATGTACAGAGGAAGGAGAAAGAGAAGGTTTGAGAGAGGACTGAGGAGTCACAGGTGTCGGGGGGTGGGGGTGGGGTCGGGTAGGTTTAAGAAAAAAATGGTAGGTTTAGGGAAAAAAAATTAAAATTGCAAACAGATCCGTCAATTTTTCGAGTTTTATGGTACTGGCCGGTATACGCCGCTATTGTACGTACCGGCTAGTACCGAACGAAAAACAACAGTACCGACCGGTACCGAAGGAACGAATACCGTTTCATTTTTCGACTTATCCCGGCCAGTACGAAACAGTATCCGTTCCCTTGCTCTTCTCCAAAGTCCAAAAATTCATGTGCTATACGTTATATTGCCTTTACTATATTAACCAAACTCTCAGATCGTATGAATTTTTGGACTCTCAGGGGTTCCCTGTGGATCATTAACTACACTCTTGAATGCCTCTTCGCATTCTGTAGCCTGGATTGTTGAAAAAAGAGCTGTTCAAATGTTTCTCAAATTTACAAATAGCTTGGAATAAGCTTCTAGGCCATCGAATTTGGTAGCTTCAAAGAGGATATTGGACCAACTGCTTGACTTAAAGGTTGAATAACAAAGTAACACACCAACAACATGTAATAATGTTCCTACTCCCAGGCAACATTTCTACTCAAAGTTGGAAGCTTTACTCTACGTCCAGCTTTTCTTTAAAATATTGTCAAATTATACATCAGGTTTCTTCTGGTAACCGTAACCTTCTCAAGGTAGGCGTGGAACTTGTTCGGCTGAAAGGTCATCCCCATTTTGCATTTACATGCCTTTTTGAGAATGATATCATATATTCAATTTAGGAAATTCCTGTTGGGTTTGAAATTCCTAAGACAGACCCATTTTAGAAAGCTGATGCAGATCTATGGCTAATGTTATATGTCAAAGTTTATAGATGGGGTCATCCTTTCAGCGGACGATCATTAAACAGCCCGCCCGTTCTGCAAGTATGTTGAGTTTTTGGTGCATCACTGATCAATTATCATTTTACTTCTCCAAACTTTTGAGTTGTCAACCGATAACAGGAGAAAACTGAAAAGGAAGACCATATGAAACTAGAGAATCCATTACTTGTCTGGCAGTGTTAACTTTGTGTCCACAGAAAGACTATCGCGAGCACCAAACTTATAGAATGTTGAAAAGGCAAATTGAGTTGGATGGAGACGTAATAACAAAGCAAGTCCAATGCTTGTAAGCTTCTACATGTGAGGGTTAACACCAGTCTGACAGTGATGGACCGTTGAGCTGTTGTGTTCAACCTCCAGCTTCCCCATCATTTCTCGCCAAAACTTTGCTTCAAGATGCAGAAACAGGAGGTGGCAAATTTATAGCCTAAACGAGATAATAAGTGTGGCAGAAGCTTAAGGAGAGACGAAAACTAATCTCGCGACGTACCTAACAACCAGTAGGTGAGACATCTCCAGGCAATAACTTTCATTTTGGTCTTCTTCAGAGGTGATGATGCTGCAACATTAAGTCCTCGGTAGGGGGTTTTCCATTTTGGTGAGCCTCAGGTAATGGGCTTCAACAGGTCTGCAGAGACTCATCAGAAAATCACCTTGGAAGCAGAAAGCCAGAAGTTCTCTTTGTTTACAGAAATGAAGGTCATATTCGTGATTGGTCTAGCTCTTATGATGCTTCCATATGCCGGTAAACATCATTCTCTGATTATCAGCTTGGAAATCACAATTTGCATCTCACTCATGAATCTGTGCTTCAGTCTATTCATGCATTAATGTTGCTTTCTCTTTTATGATTGTAGCTGCATACGATCCGCTCGATCCGAATGGAAATATAACTATCAAATGGGATATAATGTCTTGGACACCAGATGGCTACGTGGTGAGTATACTCGTCATTTAAAGCAATTTAACTTGGCTCAAAAACAGGGAATTTGCAATACAATTAGAGGCCGCATTACTTTTTCAATCCGTTTCAGACTTCTATATCTCAAATTCAACTGTCAAGTATGACAAAACTCTCTTTCAGACAATTCATATGTTTCATTTCATCTCAGAAACAAAAACAAAAAAAAGGAAGAAAGAAACCAGTCCCAAGACTATTTGTTAGAATTCTATTTTCCCTTCGTCATTTTCCCTTAAATCCAGTAAGTGCCATCAAAAACTAAGTAACAGGCTAGATGTAAACTAATAAATAATCTTTCTTTCATCAAATTCTTGAAGGCTACTGTAACATTAAGCAACTTCCAAATGTACCGGCATATCATAAGTCCTGGGTGGACCCTAGGATGGACATGGGCGAAGAAGGAAGTAATATGGTCCATGGTGGGGGCTCAAACAACAGAACAAGGTGACTGTTCCAAGTTCAAGGGCAACGTACCACATTGCTGTAAGAAGACGCCCACGGTTGTGGACCTGCTTCCTGGAGTCCCTTATAACCAGCAATTTACCAACTGTTGCAAAGGAGGTGTGGTGTCAGCTTGGGGACAGGATCCTGCAGGTTCTGTCTCAGCATTTCAAGTCAGTGTTGGACTTGCTGGCACCTCAAACAAAACAGTAAAACTTCCCAAGAACTTCACTTTGCTTGGACCAGGACCAGGCTACAGTTGTGGCCCTGCAAAGATTGTGCCATCCACAGTGTTCTTCACGCCTGATCGCAGGCGTAAGACCCAAGCACTTAGTAAGTTCTCATTTCCTCTAACATTTTAGCTTCCTAGATGCTGCATTTTAATAGACAGAAAAGCGTAGAATTCATCCACTGAGGTTTGAGAAGTTTTCAACCTCCTCTATTGAATACAATTGAGCCATAGAGGGTAATGGTCTAAGCATTTTCTCGACACTGGTGATTCAGGACTCAATATAACGTATATTACTTTTATGCAGTGACATGGAATGTAACGTGCACTTACTCACAGTTCCTGGTCTCCAAGCATCCTAGTTGCTGTGTTTCATTCTCATCTTTCTACAACGAGACAATCACTCCTTGTCAGACTTGTGCATGCGGTTGCCGAAACAAGAACAGCTGCATTAAGTAAGCAGCTTCTTTTCGTTCCGTACTAGCTTAACCACAATCACATATTAATCTTCGCAGTTAAAACTTTTTGGTTATACAATCTTGGAACTGAGAGTAGACAATCCCCGTGAATGCAGGAGTAACTCCAAGGAGGCTCGTAGGAAGGGAATAAACACGCCTAAGAAGGATAATACACCGTTGCTCCAGTGCACCCATCATATGTGCCCTGTCCGAGTTCACTGGCATGTGAAGGTCAACTACAAGGACTACTGGCGTGCTAAGATTGCTGTAACTAATTTTAACTACAGGATGAACTACACTCAATGGACACTTGTTATTCAACATCCCAATCTCAACAATGTCACCCAGGTCTTCAGTTTCGATTACAAGCCTCTTGTACCATATGCATCAGTCAGTAAGTCCCTGAAACTCGAAATACTTGATTTCTTAACGGAACCTACCTACAGATATCAAGTCCTTCTGTTATTGATATGCAGATGACACAGGGATGTTCTATGGAATGAAATTTTACAATGATCTTTTGATGGAAGCTGGCCCTTTCGGAAACATCCAGTCTGAGGTGCTTCTACAGAAGGACAAGAACACTTTTACATTGAAGCAAGGATGGGCATTTCCTAGGAAAGTTTATTTCAATGGCGATGAATGCATGCTACCCCCACCAGATGCATATCCATATCTGCCAAATTCTGCCTATGCAAATTCAGTTGCATTCTTTACTTTGTCAGTTTCATTGCTGTTGATATTGCTGTCAATGCTGTGATCCATCCTCCCAAGGACAAACAGATTGATAAGGCAGAATGGTTTGCAAAGGCCACAAATTTTCGTAGCAGATACCAGTCATTCATTGTCAATTTTAGCTGCACCGATATCATGCGTTAACAATTCAACCGCGTCGATTTCGTGTGTATTAGCTATCTGTATTGACTAATCGTGTTAATTAGATACATGTGATTCCTCACCCCACATCCGCAAATTTTCTGGGAAACATAATACATAGCTGCAAATTTGATGGTTTCTTTTTCTCGTGCCTTGTTTCATGTCCTGTTTATTCACCTTCCATATCATAAATGTGACATTTAAGTTGTTTGATAATGATACAGTGTAACGGAAAGTAATTATAAAAGTATACGAACATTAACATGAACAAATCAATATAATAATTGCAAATTCTACGAGTACCTGTTTACACATATGGATACAACACATGAAGTGTAACATAAAAAATATTGAGGTAGAAATCATTCTTGACAAAAATTGATTATGAAGAAAAGAATGTTACTTGCATTCACAATACAATAAGTAGCCCTCATATGTGGAGCAGCATTATAGTGCAAACCTATTTGTTGCTTAAACCTGCTGCACCTTCTCATTCCAACACCATAAACTGGACTGACTTGGCTTCACGGAGCAGTACCAAAATTCAGATTTTTGGAACAACAAATATCCTTGCTAACATATCTAATCATGTTTAAGCCAAAAAGGCAATCATATACACCAGTAGTGTGACGAGAGGAGGAAGGAGAGACACGAATTGCCGAGAAACGCCATTTGGCAACCATGGGTAGGCATCTGGAGGAGGCATTACACAGTTTTCACCATTAAAAGAAATCCTTCTGGGGAATGCCCATCCCTTTTCAAATGTGAAAGTTGATGTATCCTTTCGGAAAAGCAGTTCTGACTGTACATTCCCGAGAGGACCAGCTTGTGATAGCAAATCATTGTAGAACTTAACTCCCCATAACATGGCCGTATCATCTGCAAATCAAGAATTTTGTATTGCAAAGTGGAAAGATAAGAATCTTGTGCAAGCTTTCATAACACAAATGATGAAAGTAGAGATGTAAAGTTGGCAGGTTTTAACTTACTTAACCCTTCATAAGGAGTTAATGACTTGTAGTTAAAGCTGAAAATCTGGGTGAGGTTATCAAAGTTGGGGTGTTGAACAACTAGATTCCACTGTGTATAGTTCATGCGGTAGTTGAAATTCGTAATAGAAACCTTTACTCGCCAGTACTCCTTATAATTTAACTTGACATGCCAATGGACTCGTATCGGGCACATATGACTGGTACACTGAACAAGAGGTGCATTGTCAGATTTGCTCGGACTTGAGACAACTGAGGCCAAGTGTGGACTGTCTGGGCTGTGACATGTATTAAATGAAAAGGATTCAAACCATCCATAAGCATAATGAAGGAGATACCAAGATATACAACAAAAGGATAGTTAAAAGCTTACTCTACACAGCTCCCAGATAATGTTTTATTGCTTTGACAACCACAAGCACAAGCTGGGCAACCCACTATAGTATCATTATAAAATGATGAGAGAGAAACGCAGCAGTAAGGGGTCCTCCCAGACAAAAATTGTGAATATTGGCAAGTAACATTCCAAGTCACTGCCATAACAGAAGGGAATCATTGCTAAGTACATGTTTTTATCGCAATGAATAATGTCATATACTAGAAAGAGTACTAATTGGCAGTCATCAAAGCATGCTCTAATATTTGGCCCAAACAAATCACTAACTTAACAGCAAAAGGCTATTATAAGAAGCTACTATGAAAACTTTGAACAAAGAAAGATATATACAATCTTCTGACTCCATTAGTCTTAAAATTGTAGTGCAAACCAGTATGTCTTAGTGAGCACGACAACACCACAGGATTTATATGATCATCAGAGTTTAGTGAACTAGTTTCAATATATAACTTTAAATAGAAAATGTTGGTCGATTACTTACTTAAAGCTTGAGTAACTCTTCTTTTATCGGCTGATATGAATTTAGTCGGTTTCCCAATCTTTGCAGGACCACAAGTATATCCAGGCCCTGGTGCTTTCAAAGTAAAGTTCTTTGGCACCCTGACAGTTTTGTTTGTGGTTCCAGCATTACCCACACTAACTTGGAAAGAGGCTACAGCAGTGGAGGGGTCCTGGCCCCATGAATTAATCACTCCCCCTTTGCAGCAATTTGCAATCTGCTGGTTGTAAGGAGTTCCTGGCAACAAATCAACAACAGTTGGATCCTTCTTACAGCAATGGGGGATGTTTCCCTTGAATTTAGAACAATCCCCTTGCTCGGTCGTTTGGCTTCCCATCATACTCCAAATTACTTCCTTTTTCGCCCATGTCCAACCCAATGTCCAGCCTGGTGCTTGAATGTGGCGAAATTGCTGGAAGTTGTACATTGTAACAACCGCCTGCCAAGCACAAATAAGAATGATGCAACACATATTAGATAAATCAGGGACGGGATAGAGGAAACATTAACAAATGATCCATGAACTGGAATGAATTCCATAAAATTTTGCTGAAAAGAAGAGAGATAAACAAAATCCTGAATCTTCTGGCGTAGAAAACCCATTAACCAAACTGATGAGTGAAAAACTTATTATCCAACAGGGATAACAGTTAAATGAGCTCAAAAGAATTCACAGAACTCGTCTGCAAATCAACTATATATTCCCCTCTGAAGGTAACTAAATCTTGCAGCAGAATAAGAAAACAGATACCAGGGCTGGGGTATCCCACTCTAGTAATGTGTAAGACACGCACGTTGTGACAAGAAATCCCTCACAGTAAGGCTTAAAACAAACACACACTTGTATCCTTTTCTAGTACTTACAACATAGCCATCTGGCGTCCAGCTCATTATGTCCCATTTGATCGTAATGTTTCCATTTGGATCGAGAGGATCATAGGCTTCTGCAAATAAATCAACACCTCAATGAGAAGTTGAATATCCAAGATTTAAAAAATTCCATTCCAATCCACTAGTAGTCAAAGCAGCCAGGACCAAAGATGACAAAAGAAACAAAGTTCACCACACGGCAGAAGGGAGAAGCACGTGGATTAAGTGCCCAAATCCAAATGTTCAAGTTTTGAGTTTAAGAGTGGCAGGAAATCATATCATTGCTGAGGCATATAGCCAAAAGCAATGTCTTATAAATCAAAGTAATGAAAACACAGCAAACAGAAACTTTGAGATTATAACGTGAAACAGTATGATAGAAAACCCAGTTTCTCTTGCAATAGATTTGAACACAAATGCCTTGGATACTACAAATCACTTTGTCCTGGAAGACTGTAGGAAGAGTGCAATGCCTCAAAGAGTTAATCAAGCAAAGTCAATTGTGGATGAGTGAAGCAGACCCCAGATCAAATAAAAAGGAAAAAGAAAAACAGTCAAAAGCTAAAGATCACATCAATATACCTAAAGTAAAGAAGCAAGACTAACCTGTAGATGTGAAAACGAAGCAAGAAAGGAAGAAGAGAAGCAAAATGGTGAAAGAAGCAAGCTTGATAACGGATCCGGAGGCTGTTGGTAAGTAAGACTCCATATCTTGAAACAGACTTGTGTTGTGAATGTGATTTGGGTTGTTTTCTTGGTTTAGCTGAAGATCAAGACGAGAAAAAGAAAGAATAAGGTAATGGAAGGAAGCAATGGCCACTCTCTCTCTTCACCTCTTTTAAGTTGAAGAGAAGATCATTACAATGTGTTTCAATTCAACTGCTCCGAGAGCGTGACAGTGTGAGTCGCGAATTTAACCGTTCAATAGTGGCACTGGCAACTATAGTCGGTCGACGACATGTAAAGAGTCAATTACGATAATATCCTTAGCTAATTATGATTGATAGCAATCCATCTTTCCCCGTTCCGCAAGTTTGATAGCCGCATCAAGACTTTTACGTGAGAAAAGAAAAGAGAAATCTCGAGGGTGATGTATTAGGGACAGAATTGGAATTAAGACCACGTGTTTGGGAAAAATGAAACATAGATCTGTTGATGACAGCTCGCTGTCGGTGGAGCTATAAAAAAGGGGTGTTTTGGGAAAAAAATTTATAAAAAATTGCCTACCTAATGTTTGGCTAAATAACGCAATTTGGTGGTTAAGGACAGCAAACTTGCAAGTTCTTACTTCATACGTACACTCAATAATATTTAAATTTTAACCCATATTTCCTTCTAATAATTGCATTTCAAACTATTCTGAGTTTAGGAATCTTCTTGACTTTCTACAACTTGTGATATTTTTTTCTTAAAGGGCCCCAATGCAATCTAGATGATTAAGAACTCTCTTTATAGATTACTTTATGATTATTACATCTTAAACTTAATTATTATTTTTACAATGTTTTGCGACTCGAATTAGAGACAAACGGAATTTTGTGTTGGAAGCGAAGGGCTTGGGCCTCCCTCCCCCCACGCGATATGGACCTATTTTGATAGGACCAGTTTAGTTAGACTGGTTTAGTTTGGGACACACAAGGGGTTTATTATTTTTAAAAAAAAACCTAGATGTAAAGATTTCATTTGTATCGTTTTTTTCGTAGTGAAATTTTCTCCGCCCTTGCCCGAGGACATAGGCATCATTAGTCGAGCCTAGTTAAATTTATGTCGTTTTTCTTTATTTCGGTGCTTTGAGTGTGTGATTGTGCGCGTGATTATTATTGCGATTTATCTAACAATTGTTTCCAGAGCTTAGGGTTCTCTGCACATAATATACGATTAAGATAAAGTCTTCATCTTTTGCAAGTACGAAGTAGAGAAGTTTGATGGGGGATCTAGTTTCAATCTTCAGAAGATTAGGATGAGATCGTCCTTGATTTTACAAGGATTATGGAAAGCGATTGATGAGGATTTTCCCGAAGGTACGAAAGAATTGGAGAAGTCATATTTGAGTGAAAGGGCATTTAGTGCGATTTTCATGAGTGTTACCGATAATGTTCTTCGCGAGATTGCTGCTGAAGATTCTGCAGGGAAGGCTTGGAAGAAGATGGAGGAGCTGTATTCTACGAAATAGCTGACAAACTAATTGGACCGGACATTGAATCGATCAAATAAAAGATTTAAAATTTAAAGGTTCAACTGGTATTTAACCACTATAAAATTGTTATATAATATATATGAAGTAAAAATTATAATTTATAAGAGTAAGTAAAGATAAGATATTTTATTGAAATAAAAAATATATCATTATCTATTATTATATAATAAAGTAATAATAAATCAAATAAACCAATGCATAAAATACAGGGAATAAACCAACGCGAATGCAACTCAAATCTTCAATTGGGTTGATAAAGATTCCGACAATCCTTTCACTCAAAACTGTTTTTGGATATAAAACTACCGCCATCGTGATCCCTCATAGCTCAAGTTCTTATCTTTAACTGAAACCTGTAAGAGCCCAACTTGCTCGTTGTTGCTTCCAGTTAGAAAGAACACAATAACAGAATTCCCATTTGGATATTGAAGGAGTTGCAGCCGATTGTGGTAAAACATCGAAGCTGCTTCGTTGAGTTGTTTGGGGCCAAGTAATGAATCATTTGAAAAGGAAACAGAGGGGGAACGGGAAAATCTGAAGTAGAAAGGAGCCAAGAGAGAACAAAGTGGGGAGGAGGATTGAGGAGAAGATGCAGTTATCAAAGAGAAGATGCAGTTTAAAACGAAAAACCCAATATGGCTCACGGTTTTACAGTTCAGGGTTTTAACCAGTCGATTTTTACCAAATTTCTTCATGTATCAGAGCCAAGTTAGTGACAGAAGCCAATTTGAAACCATAAAGAAAAATTGTTTCTCCTAACGACTTAACCTCAAATGATAAGCCCAGAAATGTGATTACTCGAGTGCAACACCGTGGCGAGAATTATGCAAAATGGGCACGTGTAGTTAGAACCTTGTTACAGGCACAAAGGAAGTGGGGTTTCATAGAAGGAAACATTAAACGATTAACGACTTAAAGACGAGTCCTTAGACTTAAGGGTATGTTTGGGAGTTTAGGATGGAATGAAATGGAATGACAATTAATGGAACGGAATGGAATGGAGTGGAATGGAATGGAATAGAACGGGTCACTCCATTGTTTGGAAGTTTAAATAAAATAAGAGAGGGACTCCTTTGACCATTGTTTGGAAGTTATACTAAAAA
>JANIHZ010000007.1:25427255-25443007 GCA_027478365.1 Erythroxylum rufum | reverse complement strand
TTACTAAATACATCTTTCAAAATGAAAGACCTTGGACTACTAACATATTTTTTGGGTTTGGAAGTATGTTATTTGCAGGATGGAATCAAGCTATCTCAAAAGAAGTACGCTGAAGAGCTTATCAAACTCACCCCTATAAGTGATGATAAGATGGCATATACTCCAATGCAACAAAATATTAAGGTCCATATCGAAGATGGTACACCCTTGCCTGATGCCACTTTATATCGAAGACTTATTGGAAGTCTTATATATTTGACCATGACTCGGCCTGACATTGCATATCCAGTCCAAGTCCTTAGCCAGTTCATCAATAAACCTTGCCAATATCACTATAGTATTGATCTCCGCATCATTCGCTACATACGAACCACCATCAACCGCGGACTCTTCTTCTCGTCTTCTACTTCCATCATATTATTCGACTAAGCTGATGTCGATTGGGCTGGTTGTTCATAAACCCGTCGATCTATCACAGGATGATGCATGCTTCTAGGTACTTCTCTCATTTCTTAGAAATGCAAGAAATAAACCAAAGTATCAAAATCTTCAACCGAGGCCGAATACCGAGCAATGTCTACAGTTTGTTTCGAAATTGTGTGGATTCGTCGCTTATTACGAGAATTAAATCAACCTCTCTTACAACCCACTATTCTTCACAGTGACAACACAAGCGCCATTCAAATCACCAACAATCCTGTGCATCATGAAAACACTAAACACATCGAGGTTGATTGACACTACATTCGTGAACAGGTTGAAGATAGAATTATCCACTTATCCTATATTTCTACACACGAACAACTTGCCGACCTCCTTATCAGGGCTATGTCACGGAACCATCACAATTTCTTAGTATCCAAACTTATGCTCCGTGACACATAACATTAGTTTGAGGGAGGGTATTAACGAAAATATGGAAATATATCATTTCCACACCTTGCACATCTCCATCCTAGCATCTTAAAATCTTCTCATATTTGTCTCTAACGGCTTCTTACCATTCCAAGCTTCCCATATTTGTTGTCTTTTTCATTTAATGCAAACTTGTTTTATTTTCCTTATCTTTAGTTATGTATACATAGCAATTCTTTGTAAACAGACCAGGAAAAAGAATATTCAAAATTCAAACAAGATTTTATATTTCTCTAGATTAACACTAGCAATTACTACTTGTGAGTTGAAATGGTTAAAACGATTGTTAGCCTCTTTTAGGGTGCAACACAAAAGACCATGCACATATTTTGTGATAATCAGGCAGCGCATATAGTGATGAATCCATTCTTTTGCGAATTCATTCTTTTGCGAGAGGACAAAACATACAGAAGTGAATTGTCATTTTGTTCGGAATGAGCTATGTGGTAACATTGCCACATCCTATGCCCTTTCCTTTCAACAACTTGCCGAAATACTAACAAAAGGGCTTGATTCACAAAAGTTTCGTACTTTCTTTACCAAGTTTGGCATTCGAAAACTACAAACACCAATTTAAGGAGGAGTACTGGATCATATGATATTGTAAATAACATTATTTGAGATGTTTTACATCATGTAGCTAGAGATAACTAATTGATAGAGGTGAATATGTTTTTAGGCGTCAATTTATGTAAAACAAGCGCCTCTCTTCCAGCTTTTTCTGATTTGGTCATAAGTTTAAAGAATTATTTGGCTATTGGAAAGCAAAACAGTAAATGGGATATCAGGAAAAGAACAATGCATTATCTTTGTTACTCAAAAAGGTACAAACTCTAACTATCTAATATCTTTTTATCTATTTGGTCATAACATCCACATAAATATATTCATATAAATTGTCCTCTAAAGACCATTACTTTCTACACATGTTAACTCTTTCAAAACTGGGAAAACGATGCAGGCCTTGACAAAAGAGGATTAGATTATATTGGTAAAGACATTTAGCCAACTCCAGTGTTTTTATGTTCATCAACAATGAATCTAAACTTGGAACTTTTGGCAGCACATGAAAGGCCATGTGGAGTAAGCTGGAAAACCAACAGATACTGCTTGCTTTTCCTACTGATAATTTGCTTATATCAAAAGTTCATTCCAACCTTGGGCGCTTCTGATGTGTTTCTCTCATCCAATCAAGACATTCCTCTGCAGTCCCTGTGGGATTGGCAAGCTGCCATGCAAGCAATTTTTGTTGCTGCAAGCAACAAACAACACAGAATGTGAGCTTTCTAACACCAGCAGCCTTGGGAATCTTTAAGCATTATCATCTAGTAAATGATTCTACAAACATGTTAAGAGAAAGAAACCACTTACCCACTCCCTAACAAGTGGTCCTCCAGATTTGAGCTGCAAAACGTTCATAATGTCTCTCCCAGAAACTAGGGGCTTCACATCCCAAACTTTCTCGAGACCTGTATTTCAGAAAATAGCACTTCAATTGTAGAAACTGTGTATGAAAGTTTGTTTTAATGAATGAACCTCAATCATAGCATTTGATGCCAAGACATTTCAATCACCAGCTCAATCGTCACAATCTACTGCAGGTTATGGTAATTTCACATCTTTTTCTGGCTTACAAGTAGGAAAATAAGAATTCTTATTCTTTGGAGACAAGCTTTTACAGGGGAGGATAAAGTGTATACCCATATTAAGTATAGCTTGCTCAGCTGCCTCAAACAAATCTCTTCTCTTCTCCAGTTGAAACTGATTGTCTAAAAATTCTGAAGTAGAGTCAATATCAGGGGGATATAATATGGTTGAAATCAGCAAAGCAACTCGCCAGAAGTCTTTGATTTCTCGCAGCAGAAATCCTGAATAGATAATGAAATAGATGTTACAATAAGGCCATAACTAAAAGGATTTTCATCCAAGGATCTGCTTCTATACAAATAAATTGTAAAATATTCAATCCTGGAAGTGTCTTAGAAAAGAGTTTGTAATGTATATATAGTGATAGAAAAGCAAGCTAAGCTTAAAGGGGATAATTTATACAAGAAACCAGACAAATCTAAGAAATCTAATTAATCCAAGCAAGCTCGAGCTTGGCCAGCCCACTGCCATGCCTAGTTCAAACCTATTATCGTTTTGGGTAAACTTTCTAAAATAACGCCATTTTGATCTTAAAATTCTGAAGCTTACAAACCAAAACAACATTGTTTTGGGAGGTGATCGGCCCACAGGCCGGGCCTCAAGCCGGCCCATTTAGGCCTGAGTGCAGCCCAAAACCCAGTCAAACCCAGGCCAAGCCGGGCCAAAATTGCCACCTCTGTTTTGAATCATGTGTCCAAACCGATTAACGAACCATTCACGGAAACATTTTTTTTAATACTATTTCAGCACAGAGCAGATAGTTGATGACGACGCTGAAAAATAGCACATGACCTCTGCATACTAATCCCATAAACATACAAGTTGATACAATACACCATCACAGAATTAATGAAAGTAGCAACTAGAACAAGATCCTGACAATGTTGTTCTACAATTCGACATGTAAGATATAGACTTAGGCTCTAGATAGCAAAAAGGTTTTTCAAATTGAAATTGGAAGCATCATGTCTTTACATGCATGTCATCACCCTGACACCCAAAATGCATTCTACTGAAAACCAGAAAGATGAGACATCAGTGCTAAACAGTGAAGTTGTAGTGCTACCCTAACATAGCTTGATTCTCCATTCAACGGTCACTGAACTGTCCATGAAGATACCAATTTATTTGATTACTTTTAGAGTTAAATGAAGGCCATCAGCATACATCAAAGTTTGGAGTACATAGCATTCTTACAATTTCCAAGTACAAGTCACCAACTCATTATAAACTAATAGTGTAACATTAAGTATTAGCATTTTTTAAGAGTATTAAGCACCAATTTACTAAAAAATAATTGTGTAGCAGTTAAATGAATGCCTAAGGAAAAATAGTCAATCAAGAACCAAACATAAGTTTGCGACTTTTTGTTATATTTAACTGGCACTTAGAAAATTCAATGGTATAAAAAGGTACATATAGCAATTGTCAAGAAACAGAGTCAGGCTTTGTCCAGAGAAAGTACACACAGCACCAAGAACATTGTACCTGTCAATACTCGGAGTTTTGATGTATTGGGTACATCAACATTCTCCATTGCCCAATCAACTTCATTAGGCTGGGTGTTGTTAGATGCAAGTAATGGAAGCAAGGTTAAGAATTTCCCGAGTGACCCATGTATTTTCACAACCTGAACCAGGTTCATATTTATGTAAACCCAATACTCTATAGGAAATAATGCACAAGGCCCCAGCTATAACTGGGATATTGATAATAGCAACAAAAAGATAGTGAGACTGACTGTTTCAAGATCACTGGACTTTTGCTTCAGAGAACTTTTGAAGATAAAGCTGACAACAGGAATCTGCATGCAAAAACATGGATCTTTAGATAAACTCCTATGTGTGAAACTGAGCATTAAAACTTTAGTGCCAAGATTAACGCCCATCTTACAATCAAATGAAACTAACATCAGATTCTGAAGCAATTATTTATTTTTTGTAAGTCTTTCACGGCTAGTAGTGCTGACAGTCTACAAGTAGCATCATTCAGTTATTGTTCTAAAATTCTCCAAACAATTTTTTTCTTGGTACTCCCACCAATTAATCATAAATATTACATCTTATCTTGGATGTGTAATTCCAACACTAGGTTAAGGTCTTATAGTCCCATAAAGTGAAAATAACAGATGAAAAATAAGCAAAAAGGACAACTAAACTAATGAAGAAGAAAATTTCCAAATATTTTACCTTTTTACCCTTCTCATCCTCGTATGTGATATCTCTGAAAGGAAGGAATAAAGCAGTATAGAAAGCGAGCCTTCTCTGTTCATTCTGAGATTCAGTTCATATGATTAATAAGACCAAACTTTTGAAGACGATAAATTTTTAAAAGATGAAAACTAGAAAATAATACTTTGAAAAGCTCTCGAACAGAATTAAAAAGATATATAGGAGAAAAAAGTACACAAGTTTCAACTCACAGAAAATACAGTGCATCTAATTACTTGAATAAGGCTCCAAGTAGCATCCAAATAAGCAACACAAAGCCTGTCAAAGTGAAAACATTAATGCTCAAGCACCAAATAGAAACTAGACAAACTACAAAGTGATCCTCGTAAAGATTTTTGAAATTCTCATATAATTAATGTTAATAAAATTGCTAGATCTTCACAAACCCTTTTTGGTGAAAGTACAAATTCATCTATTTCAGTTTCATGCTTTTTCTCAGTTGAGCTTATGCTTCTCTACGATTTACCCTTCCAAGTATCCTAAGAATAGTTAAAAGAAGATAGTGAACAGCTAAGTCTATTTGAACAAAATGAGTGAGAGGATACAATTTCCCACCAAGTATTATGTCTTAAAGCTCATAATCAAGTTTAATACGCTAACTAAAAGAGAGAACATTAGCTTCCGCAGAACAAAAACCAAATACAATGAAAGGAGAAATAAAGAACAAACTGACAACATGATATGAAGTTTATTTTAAAATTCTGTAGATTTGACTTTACCTGGGGCATTCAACTGATACCTCTGACTCAGCCTTGGGATGGAGAGTGAAAACAGTCCAAAATAACGTTAAATCACAAACGTATCTCATAGCTTTAACAGGTTGATTACCAGAGATCATTAGATCAATCTGCATTGAGGATTAACAGCAAGATAAGTACAATGTTACATATATGACACGGAATACTCCCAAGGGGTAAAATGAACATACTTCTGTCCCAATGCGCTCTTTGCTTACTTTAGCTCCTAGAGCATTCTTCACTTCATCACTTGCAGCAGCAGCTTTGAGCTCTTCATCTAAAGTAAATCCAAACCTTGCACCTGGAACAGAATATGAATGAATATTAGAATGGCATTTCAGGGCTTTTGTAGCCAAAACACCATGTGGAAAACTAACCATGTACACCAAACTTGTATAATGAATGACTTGACAAACTAGCAGCTCAGAAGGTTGAATAGGACTTTATCCAACATTCTTACCATCAACGAATTCAATAGAATTAGTACTAAAAAACAAATGGTAAATTCAACGGTAACAAACAACTAAATAACCTAGCTGGGAGTTTTATCCCTCCCTAAATGGAAGTCAACAAAGTCTTGATGATGCTGAAGTAATAATCATTGACTACAAATCAATTCAGAGTAACCATAATTAATTTCTTCAAGACCCCAAAATTTTAGTAGACTACAATGAATGATATATGAGAGGGAGAATGACTAACAATATACATATGCTGGTAAGTTGCAACAGTTTAAGACTTATGTTCATGATTAGAAAGTGAAGTCGTTCCAAGTTTTACAATACAAATACAAGTGGAAATGAGATATAGATAAAAGGAAAGAAAAATTAAAACAATACCAAATCGAATAGCTCTAAGGACTCGAAGTGGATCATCCAAAAAAGTAGCCTTTGGAGGTAAAGGAGTCACTATCTTCCCAGATTTTAGATCTGCAATACCTAAAGTAAAAGCAGGAAAAAGCTAAATTAGGGAAGAGTTGTTAATCTGTAACCTCAAGAAGCAAAAACACTAAGAAATGCTGATCAATATGATAAAATTACACCTACCTCTTCCAGTAAGGTCTTCAACTGAGCTAGTATTGATATTGTAGAACAAACTGGCTGACAAAAAGGTTCTTAACTAAGCCAAAGGATATTAAAAAGAATGATAAATTATGTTACATGTACAAAAGAAAATACCTATTGATGGTTAAATCCCTTCTATAAGCATCCTCTTCTGCTGTACCAAATTTCTGTAGCAACATGCAAATCATTAAGATTCCAACACATACCATAAACTTGAAAATAAACTATAATATAAACTTCAAACAAATAATGTGGACTTTGGATACAATAGATATTCAACCATGATTAAAAAGGATAACTTAAGTCCAATATACGAGATATACAATCATCATAATCACAACTACACCACCTCCAAGGTGTAGCTATTGCTTTTGGTACCAAAATATTTGCAATATGGTCCTGTTTTCCATATTTCATAAAGTAAAATAAAACCAAATGCTTAGACAATCACATAACACAGAACCTTTTTTTTTTGTTTGAAAAATAACACAGAACTGATTCTATGGTAAGAAAGGAATAATACGGAAGACTATTAAAAACACTGAGCAGTTCATTCCATTAATTTCTTCTGAACCATTTAAAATCCAAACTAAAAGGTATTTTGAACAGCAGCAAAATGAAAGGCCAGTCAGTGACTCATTAGATGAATACCATAGCAGGAATTCGACTATTCTCACTGTAGTCTTCACACCTTAGATTTACAAAATCAATCCATAGATCAAAAATGCGCATCCTCGCAGTTTCTAAGTGCTTGGATTGATCAGGATTGCTGCACCAAGAAAATGGATAAGACAGCTTCTTAGATGTGCTAAAATAGTAGCTAACTACAGAGCTTAAAGTTAAAAAAGAAGCAAAGAGCAAACAATTCCCACACCGGGGGATAACGCAGATTCCTTGAGCTTGTTCACCAGTAGATAACAGGTAATCCCTGACTTTGTCAACAAATACACTACCCACCATATTATCAATAGCAATGTCAATGTCATAACACTCTTTCCCTAGAAGCTGCAAATAAAAGGAAAAAGAAAACATCACAGAAATCAATTCACAAAGCTTCAAATACGAAAACAAAATATGGGAACCGAGGTGACTTCAAACCTTATCTCGAACCCAGCCGCCGGCAACGCGGAGGTTGGTGGAGAGATTGAAATGGTGGAGGGTATTGAGAAGGCGATCAAAAATCTTTTTCTCAGTGTCTGTCAGGTCAAGCTTTTCCCTTACATGAAGTGGTTGTGGTGTACAAGTGGTCATTGCCTTAAAAGATGAAAACTTTCTTCTAAAAGGGAACCAAAGTGAAGCTGTAGCACTTGAATTGTTGCTAAGAGTTCTAAGACAAGAGGAAGATGAAGAAGGGAGATATATGGGTAGTTCCAATATCAAATTCATGACTTGTTTACGTCCTCCATCCCCAAGTTTATGCCTTCATTTCTCCAACGAGTCTCTCTGGGTAGTTTAACCGTTGAGGATTTTCATCAAGTAGATGGCAGGCATCAAGTTAAAGAAATGATAGGATTTTACCCAAAATTCGTAAGCAAGAGTAGAAAATTGCGGTATTTCTTATCGATCGGAGTGAAAGGGCAGAAGACGAAAAGCCTTTGGCGTAGTGGAAGACAAAACGGGAGAAACGTAAAGACTATCCTCGGTTATGGTCTTTTTTTAAAATTACAAACAAGCAGTTCAATAGATTGTATTAGATAATATAAATTTTACATATATGATATCTCAAAAGTCATAATAATAAAATTTTAATAATAAATAATAATTACATCAAAATAGCAAATAAAAAGAATAAAAAATATTCATGACTCTCTAACTATTACAATTTTCAACAATAATCTATGTCAAGATCCAACTAAAAGTGAAACTTAGAAATAAAAATATTTATAGTTACATTGCATGCATAAAATTTAACATATACGCTAATTATAAGTGAAATTAAAAGAAAAGAAGAAATAAAAAGTTGAAACTTCGTTCAATTGAGTATCTGCTCAAATCACATTAATCTCAATTCTCATTTAGCACAAAATCTTTATTATTGAAAAGAGTCTTATCACGCCTCTCGTTGCTAAAATTTTAGACTTACTAAAGCGATTCCATAATGTGACACTCACTCACATTTACAGAGAAGAGAATTTTGCAGCTGATTATCTTTCTCACCTTGCTTTTGATTTTCCTCTTGGATTTCATGTTTTGGGGCAAGTTCCCCCTAGTGTTAGTAGATGGCTTGATCATGATTTAATAGGAGTTTCCTATGTTAGGTAGGTTTCTGTATTTGTGAGCTATGCTCACTTTTTCTTACAAAAAAAAAAAAGAAAAAAGTCTTTTCATCACCATCATTCAAATTTATTCCATCAAATGACATGTTAATACTTTCTCATCCAGATTATCTTATAAGTCACTCATATATCAAACTCAATTCCTCATAAACTTAATCTATCAAAATATGATTAAGGCAAATTAGATATATAGAACTACTTGTTCTATAAGGGATCCTAGTAAACAATTAAATTAAATTATTAAGACATTACGAAAAATATATTCAACTTATTAATGATAATAACATATTTTTTCTTAAAGCTTTAAATTATATCGAACAGATACCAAGTCGTTCAATCTTTTGTGCTCCAATCTATTTCTTTTCCTGAAATTAATAAACTTCAATATGCTCCAATTCCTTTCACATCCTGTTGTACTCACACATTGACTTAGAATTTGAATCGCAAACCTTTGCAATTTTAGAACACCACTTTCAAATTGGTCCCCCCAATTAACTATAAGTCGTAAGACAACAAAAGTAGCATTACAAACAAAATAAAGTGATGATTAATTTTCAACAAGTAACAAAAGTGAAAAAAAAATATATACCTAAATTAAGTTTTCCTCTTTGACGAATAGCAATTGGCATCCCAAAGTCACTAAAAACATCTTTATAAATCTCCATTTATGAGCTTAGGAGATCTTGCATCATCTCATAGGCAACAATTGTTGTAATAATTAATAGCATTCACATATTAACTTCAACTTTCTTTGTAAAATATGGTCTAAAATGGACACAAGGATTCAAAAATGTCTCAATTGTAAATAATTGAGAGTAAAGTTATCTTTCTCATCTCTCAATCCAGCGTTAAGCCTAACATGTTGAGATTCAACTCACTTTTCACTTGTAAATATTTCTCTCAACTTTTGCTTCATCATAATAAAACACTGAAGCGATAAGAAATTTGTTGCAAATCTTGTAATAGTAGGATGAAACAATTTCTTACCATTGGTAGAATCCTTTCTCGTTAAATTCAAGACTCATATACGATTGTAGATGAACTTGGCCACCTGTTTTGCTTTTTGCATAGTCTCATTAATAATAGGAAAATACCTTGGATCCCCTATATTTTCCAACGTCAACTCAATGCAATGTGCAACATAAAAAGTCCAATAAAAAAAAATTATACTTTGCAATCTTCTTCCAGCTACTTTATAGGCAAAATCATTATCAATAATAAACTGAATAATATTTTTCGGCTTAAATTCATACAAAACTTCATCAAATATTTCAAATAAAGTATCAACAATCCTAGCAAGGGTATATGTATCAATAGACTTCAAAAACATTAGCCCCTTTGCAGAACAAACTAAAAAATTAATAATAGGCTTATGTCTTCTATTTGTTCAAACATCACACATGATTGAAGATCCAAAATTAGTCCAACTCATTCTTCATTCACTCAAATAACTTTTTATTTCATAAACAAAGTTACTCAAAGGTTTACTTATGTAGTCATCAATTGAAAGAGCTTTGTATCTTAGACCATAATAGGCAATAACATCTAACATAGGCTGATAATAATAATACTGAGAAGCATTGAATGCTATACCTGAATCATATCACCATTTATCCATTACCATATCCACATTATAAGCCACTTCTCTATATTGTAAGACACTAAGAATTGAAGGCTGAGCTACATGAGTTGTTTGTAGTGCAAAAAAAATAGACATGTATCTTTTTCTTTTCCTAACATTAGGCGCAACGTTCTCTTATTGTTGGATAGGAATACTACTATCTTCAACATTCCCACTTTTATCCTGACCACCAACAAAAGAACTTTCATTACCAGTTTCGTAATTCAAAGATTGTCTTCTATTGCTTTCATATCTATACTCTTCAAGTAAAGTCTTCATTTGTCATTTCACATAATGACTCACTTTTTTACTAAACTCCACATCACCTTTAACCCCAGCTAAATGCTTCTTTAATATGGTGATTCTTTCACCTTTCAAATGCTTGTCACAAAATAAACAAATGGTATGATTCTTCATTTTGGGAACCAATCCAACATGAACCCAAGCTGGATCATTAAATCTTCCTGAAGTGGTTGAATTATCAGGAGTACTTAAACTTCCTTTTACTTATCTATAAAAATTAATGAAGACATATGTCAATTAATAAATTCATTCAAAAATATAATTTTTGCATATAATAATAAGATCATTACATAACTAAAAAATTCAATATTTAGTTATAAGCATATCCAAATTCTAGATAGACTCTATCTTACATCTTTTTTATGATAGCACATATTACAAAAATAACTTTTCTTTATGATAATACAAATTGCAAAAATGATTTAAATACTTACAATTTTACATTATGTTAAGTGACGAGTGTTCTCTTATAAATTAATATACTATTTTCTAATATCTATTTAACTACCCATAAGATATTTGTAATTTTATTTCCTAATGACAACAATAAACAATATAAAAATGCAAATATCTATTTTTTGACTTAATTACATATATTAAATGATTTAATTATATATTAAATCTTATTTAAATGATTAATCATATGTTAAATACTTTTTATACACATAATAATTAGTAAATTTTATGTTTCATATAAATTAATTAACAATTTAATGAATTAAATTTGATCTCATTTTTATGATTATTAAAATAACAAATATTATGACATGTTCTTGAATTATACATAATTCACAAATCACAATACTTAAATATTCTTCCATAATTCATACAAAATATTATTTTGATCTCATTTCTTCTTAAATTCATAATGTCTAATCGTTATTGAAATCGAACCAACTTACACAAATAATTCTAGCTTTCAAACCCAAATTTCCCGATGTATATTTTATAAACCATTAACAAAACACATGTGACATAATCAAAGCACAATGCAATTGTAATTTAGAGCATAAACAAGCAACTTAAAATACAACAAAAATAAAAATTGCAATTGAGTTAAGGATGGGTCGAGTCAGGTCAACCAGATGAATCTGGATCTAGATCTAGAAATCTTGGATTTCTACAATCTGTCCAATGAGCATATGAGCAACAGGGATGGTGGACTGGAGAAGAGAAATGACAATGAAGTGGAGAGAGGAGACAACTACAACGATAGAGAGGGCAGGTTTGGGCAAGTAGTCCTACCATAGGCAAAGGAAGCTTGTTGTAGTGTGCAACATTGGGCTTGAGCAGTGGAGTGTGGCGCAATAACAGTGGGTGGTGGCACGATGGTAGTGAGTGGTCGACGACAACATTGAAAATATTTTGTGATTTAAAGAGTGAAGAGTGAGTATCTGCGTGTGTTTATTTTATTAGTTTTTTTTTACAATTCAATCCCTAAAGATTTTAACTTTCATGGTAATGGTCAATACCAGCCATTACCAGACAAAAACGCCAGTACTAGTCAGTACCACTGATTGGTACGAAACTCATACATTTTGTATTGTTTTTTGCTCAGTATGGTACGAAATTCATACCCCTGCTTACATTATTATGTTTGCCAATTATGATAAGTACTTTCTCTCTTTAGAAGATATCTTGAGAGAAGTTTTAGGACCTTTGCAGTTGTTACCTCTATATTTATTACTTGTTGACTAACCACAATATCATGTATTATGCATCTAAAAAGTCTACACCTTACTGATCATTTTGCATTTGATCACCATTTTTATTGTCATCTTAGATCTCAACATCCCGAAGCCACCTTTAGTCATATTTGGTACATCATTTAATGAAACTGACTTAATATTAACTAAGCTCTTATTAATCATTCCTCTTAAACTTCTTAATATCCTCAATAGTTTGGTCCTCAAAAAGCATAATGTCATGAATTTTAATAAGTTTCTTCTCTACTGGATCATACATCGATATCCAAGAAGATATACTACTTAGTTTTGACACTAACTTCAGCTTCTCATCTTTAGGAACAAGTGAAATGCTGTACATCTAAAGACTCTCAAATGATAATAGAGAATATCATTGTTAAACTAAATTCTATAATTGACATTACCATCCAAAGCAACAATAGGGGCTAAACTGATAATATGAGCAATTATGCAAAGTGCTTATGCCAAAAAGGAATTTGGCAACTTTACTTCTATAAGTAAGCCTCAAACTCTCTCCATGAAATTTCTTTTCATCCTCTCCATAAGTCCATTTAAATAGGGAGTCTTGGCAGAGTTTTCTAACGTATAATACCCTATTCTCTACAATAATTACAAGAAGGTCTATAATATTCACCACCACTGTCACTGTGGATGCATTTCAATTTCTTGCCTATTCATTTTTTAACTAAGGCTTGAAGTTCTTTAAGTTTCTTAAGAACCTAATCTCATCTTAAAAAGATCACAAATATCATAGTGTACAAGCTCCATCAAATCTAATTTTCTAGAAGGAGGATGACTTTGAAAAGAAACGCTTCTATTTCTTAGCTGAAAATGAACAAGCATATCAAACATAGCTTCCTTAATATTAGAAAGAAAAATTTCCTGGTTAAATAATCATTCCCCTTCACATTTATATGACTCAAACTTCTATGACAAAATTATGGTGAAGTATCATTCTCTACCATATTCATCGAGCAATTAGAGAACCTTGCATCATATATAAGTTAGAGGACTTGTTACCTCTAGCGATAACCATTTAACCTTGGTGAGTTTTCATTGTCCATCATTGAATACATTGTAATAATCATAATCATCAAACTTTCCTATATAGATCAAATTAAAGTAGACGTTAGGTGCATGCTTAATATGTTTAAAAACCAAGTTTGTACCATTATTGGCTTTCAAGAAAATTATTCTTATACCATTTACCCTAATATTTCTATCATTGCCCACCTTCAGTACTCCTAAATCACCAGAAGTGTATGAAGAACTCTTTCCTTGACGTGATATGATAAGAAGTACCAATATTCATGATATACTAGATTGATTAAATTTTCATTAGAAGTAATAAGAAGATCATCATTAATAGTAGTAACAACACAATTCTTATTGTCACTGTCCTTCATTTTCTATTTCATCTCTTTTTTTAACTTAAAATAATACTTCTTGACATACTTTGGTTTACCATAAACAAACTAAGTTCTTGTACTTTATCTTGACTTGATTATGCTTTTATATCGATTATTCTAACCATTAAATTTATTTCTCCCCTATCTTCAATAAACAAAATATATTACCTTGGTCAAAATGAAGATAAGCCTTAAGATCTCTTTCTCACTTCTTTATTCAAAACACCACTTTTCCTATATTCGATAATCACCACACTTCTAGGCGTATAATTGACCAAATAAAAATGAAAACATTTCAAAGAATCTAACTAAGTATTAACCAACCAAAGTCTTTATATCTTGTCATTAAACTTTACACCCATTCTAGACAATTAATCACATAGATCTTAAAAACTATCAAATGATTAAAAATTGGATTTCCCTTCTTATACCTCAAATTTATTAGCTGCTTAAGCAAGAACAACTAGTTATTGCCTATCTTTGAAGCATAAAACATCTTGAGCTTATCTCACAAAGTTTTAACACGTGTCTTATTAATAATGTGAGAACATTATCTTCTACCTATTGCGTAATACAGTCATAAACTTTTTTATATTCAAATTCTCAGTCATTAATGGGGCCTATTAGTAGCAAACACAGGCAAATGTTTGTCTTTTCACAAATAAAAGATCTTTTATCTTACTATTCCACTTATGGTAATTAATATCATCTAAACACATTAGTTTACTAATATTTACCTCCTCCGTTCAAATAGAATTATCACAAATATTCAACCATAAGCTCTAATACTACAATGTTGGGAAGATACCAATATATGCATGATCGAATACACATTGAAATAAAATATCCAGTCAAAATTTCTCTTCTATTTAAATCTATTAGGAACAATGCAAATTATGAAATAATAACGATTTTACAACAAGTATAATATGTTAAAAATAAATATAGTCAAGGCAAATCACAAGCATAAGAGACACCATATTTTAATATGAAAATCCCTTCAAATAAAGGTAAAAACTATGAGACTTCTAATCCGTCAAAAGAACTCCACTATATCAAAAAAAATCTTACAAATATTCCCCAAAGTGATTATAAGTGCAAAACAAGAAAAAACAAAGGATAAGGGTAACAACTTCAAACAAGGAAGAAAAACAGAGAAGTCACTCAAAGTCGTAAAGACTACAACTATAGTCCTATAAACAAGATCTTCACTTTTCAAATTATAGAGCAACATCTCTGGAACTTCCAAACCAAATTTGAGTTTCATCCCATTGTGAATTACTTAAGATCGTATGAAAGCCCAAAATTGGTTTAGAAAAAAAAATTGATACTCTTTTTTTTTTTCTTCTTTTCTTTCTTCTTTTTATGTCGACTATCTCATGCTTAATATTAGTCGAACTTTTAGATATCAAAAAGGTAAGTCAAAAGATAAAAATAAATTCTCAAAAATGATAAATCAAGTCCAACAAATTTGAACGTTTCTATAGGTAAAAGAAAAATAAGACCTTAATGTAACACATCTATAATAAGTATCATAATTTCAAACATGTAATATTGAATCAATCTTTTATTAGTTTTAGGGCTTGTTAGTTTGTAGTTGTATTTTTTTATTTTAGGGCCTGCTAGTTTGTATTTTTATTTTTAGTAAAAGACTTGTTTGTTTGAGTTTTTTATTTTTATTTTTAGTTTTGATTTCTTCCCGTTTTCATAACTTATGAAAACTATAAAAAATGATATTTTTGTTTAATAAGAATTATGAATAATTTAATTTAATTTTGTATACTTAATTAACTAATATTAATCATTAATATGAATTGTGAATAATTTATTTTTACTTTATAAT
>JANIHZ010000007.1:25416320-25427155 GCA_027478365.1 Erythroxylum rufum | reverse complement strand
TATAAAAAGAGTTTATATGTGATTTTTATCTAATATGTAATTATTAGATGTTAACAACTAAAAATATTTTTATTTTTATTTCAAAAGTAAAAACTAAAAATTACAATAAAAAAAGCGAAACGAAACGAACTTTTGTTTTGCTTATTATATACAAAAATTATTTTACAGAATTCATATTTTTATAGTGAAAGATCTTATTTTAGTGATTCCTCACGAGCATTATGAATTGCAGAAAATAAGTATGCAATAATTTATAAGAAGTTGTAGTTTACAAGAACCTCTATGCTAATTTAGACTAGAGATAATTAATTACATATAAAGAGAAAAACAAGGATGGAGCTAAAACTTTCATGGGCCCAAGTGGCTTCTCAAAAGTTTAATCTGTAAACCTTGGCCCACTCCGAGGGGATCTGATGTGGGCATGGGCATGGGCATCAGGCAAGGCCAGTATTGAACAAATACAAGCCCATCAGAGACAGAACCGTTCTTGTTGTCAGCTTTCTCTCTCTAATTAACAAACACACTTGTTTGAAGCCTATTTTTGGTTCTCAATTTGCATGAACTTAAAATATATGTGGAATTATCTCATTCCGTGAACCAAAAATCTTTTCCTAATCCCCAAAAATCCCATATCTTTTCTTCTGATTCCACTCTCCTTGTGACGAAATCTCACCTTTTTTCACTTTCTCAGCAACTAAAAACTATTCTACAAAATGAGATGGGAAAGACTCCAGCTTTACCAGGGTTCTCTACAACCGCACCAACAACAACAGGACGTTAATGGGCCAGGAAAAAGGTGGGGACACACCTGCAATTCCATTAAAGGAGGGAATTTTCTATATGTTTTTGGTGGCTATGGCAGAGACAACTGCCAGACCAACCAAGTTCATGTCTTTGACACTGGTGGGTCTTTGCTTCACTACTATTTAGTTACTATCCATTTGGTTTTTGCAATATGATTCTGTCTCTTTTTGAATATCTATGGAATGCCCTGTTTCTCTGTTGTGATGAGGATGTTACTGATATACGTTTTTAGAGTTCTTCTGGGTTTTCTCTGCGTCGTCTGCTTTGAAATTTTTTCTTGTTGGTTAAACTTTGTGATGAAACAAAACCCAAATGTGTGTCCCTTTCCGTTAGTTTTTTCTTTTTAATGTTTTCATAGCTGCTATTGGTGTTTGTCGGCTGGATCAATCCTTAAGCTTCTTTATTGTGGGATTGTATGGGGTTCACCATTGGGAATTTGGTTGACTAATTGTGGTGTGGCGTTAACGTTAATGTTCCTTTTGGCTTCTTGTTCAACATACAATTAATGCATTTATGGTCTGTTGTGGAACTCTTGTTAAAGTTCTTCACTAGGTTGTTTTTTCCTTTTATTTTTTATTTTCCTTGACTTGTACTTATTTTCACTCTGTTGTGCTGCCTTACCCCGCACCTGTAGCTTATTGATCCTTTATGGGGTTAATGAATATATGTGTGCACCGTCTTTTTTGGGGGGCTCTTTTAATGCCTCCCATTAAAGTTCAGTATATTGCTTCTCATTATCCTTTGTACCACTAGCCAATTATGATGCATTTATCTTCCCTTATTTGGGTACTGAAAGTTATTTGGGCGAAAAATATTCACCACGTCTTGGTTCTTGTGGAATCATGGTATGAATTTTTCTTTCCTCAGATGTTTATGCTCTCATAGGGGTTTTTCAACTTGCAGTTAAGCAGATTTGGAGCGAGCCAGTTATAAAGGGCACACCACCTACCCCAAGGGACAGCCACAGTTGTGCAACTGTTGGAGATAATCTGTTTATATTTGGCGGAACTGATGGGAGGAACCCTCTCAAGGATCTGCATATATTAGATACTTGTGAGAAATCTTAATAATTTCTACTCACTCTGACCTTAAACGATCCTTGTTAATTATATGGATTGCGGTTGTAATCTCCTAATATCTAATTCATGCAGACAACTCAAAAGAATTTATGTTGAATCATCTTCATTACAGGGTCTTATTTGTTTTTGTTATTTTATCAGCATCACATACATGGATATCACCTAGTGTAAGAGGTGAGGGACCAGAGGCACGGGAGGGTCATAGTGCAGCCCTTGTTGGTAAACGTCTCTTCATATTTGGTGGCTGTGGGAAATCGTTGGAGAATAACGTTGAAGTGTATTACAATGACCTTTACATATTAAATACTGGTAACTTCTTCTGTGAATTCCTTTGTTTCAAAACCTTATCTACATTAATTGCTTAACTTTCTGGGCATAATTTCCTGTTATCATTCTGACCTTGCATTAGCGTGCAATCTCATATATATGTTTCAGGAGTTCATCAGCGTGCTTGACAATTGCTTAGTTATTATCCATTTTTACCGTGCATTACCATATAATATGATCCCTGCATTTGAAAACTTTATCTGCATTTTGTGGTAGTTGCCCAACTTTCTGGCTAAAGTTGGTTGTGATCATTCTAACCTCAAATTAGTACACAGGATTCAATCTGTTCCCAGTTCCCCACCCCCAGCATCCCCCCTCTATTTGTGGGAATTTATTGTAAAGAATTGCACTCCATCGTTATTGTCTATGGGTTTTTAATATGGTGGTCTGTTACAGTAGTAGATGACTTTTTGAAACATGGAATGGATAATTTTACATTTCCTTTTTGTATTCTTCCAGAGACATTTGTATGGAAACGTGCAACAACATCAGGCACTCCACCTTCTGCACGTGATAGCCACAGTTGCTCATCTTGGAAGAATAAAATCATTGTGATCGGTGGTGAAAATGAACATGACTATTATATGTCTGATGTCCATGTTCTAGATGCAGGTTTGTTCCAATCTTATGTATGATAATCTGAATGCCCATGTTGCTCCATCTTATACTCAAACACACGCACACAACTATATGCACTCTACACATCCTCATCTTCTCATTTGTATGGAACCACATAGCATATTTCAATGCAATCATGCAGCATGCTTGTTCATGTAAGAATATATGTGTCTTTATGCTAAATATGCCAATTTTGTTTGAAATTTCTTTTGTTAATAGTTTTTTCTTTCTTGTTTGTTATTAGAAACTCTTGTTTGGAAGGAGCTGGACGTCTTTGGTCAAAAGTTGACACCTCGAGCTGGCCATGCTACTGTTGCCTTTGGAAAGAATTTATTTGTTTTTGGGGGATTTTCAGATGCTCAAAATTTATATGATGACCTATATATGCTTGATGTAGGTATGTAACTGCAGTCTTGCTACATTGTTTTAAAGGCAGTCCAAAAGATTCACTTCTTTTCTTCACCACATTCCAAAAAACAGAAGGAGAGAATTTTGTGCTCCCCTTTTGACATTCTACATTCAATATTTGAATCTTTGACAGCTTGTTGGGCATTAACAGAGTATACCATTCAATAGGATATGTTTTGTCTATTCCTTTATTTGGCTAGTCCTTCATGAATTTAATTGAATACAACCCTTTATAAAATGACTTGTTTGATAAAATCATAATTCTTTCCAGAAAAATATGATTTACTCAATAATTAAATTCATTGGCTGAACTTATTATGTGCCTCATGCTTTTACTTTATCTTTCCTAATTTCTCTCTTATCAATGTGTATCTTTTTCATTCTAGTGGAATTTCCTATGGACTCCTGACGTATGCCATAGCTTTTATGGCAGTAGAATCAGGCTGTTTAATTGCCTCCCTGAGGCAGGATCTATGCACAGATAACTAGAATCAAAGGACTTGAACTTTAGTTCATGTTTTTTAAGTTTTGTAGTACCATTTGAAAAGAAGTTGACTACCGTCAAAGTGAAGAACAAAGATATAGGTTAGGTGTAAATGTTTACAAGTGATAAGAATTCTTTTTTGATACAGAGAAATTAAAAAGAAAAAATAGAATTCATTATGTCTATAAATGGTTGTTCAGTCAATTAATATAATCAATTAAATCCATCATATAACACAATGTGTATCAATTGAAAGAGTTCAATCCGATCCTTTCAGTTTATAAAATAAACCAAACACAAGAAAAGAAATTAACAAATCTATTCAACCTAACCTATGAATGAATTTCATTTCAATTCATTGCATTGGTTTGCAAGAGGTTTTGCCAAACAAGCTGTGAACCCATAAAGCCACCTAGTTTACTCCATGGGTTTTGGGAATGAAAAACCAGATAAAAGATTTTCTATGATACGAAAGTGCATCTGCCAGACATTTGAATGCTTTTGTCTATTATGTGAGACTTGTGAGACGTCCAATATAGGCTATATAATCAGAAGCATCTGCCTATTTGGTGGGGCTAGCTGAAGCTGTCATTGCCTGTTACTTCTCCATAATGTAGCAACTGCAGATTTCATCTACAAGATTTCATTTTTAGTGGCTTTTAAGAATGAGTTTAATTGGATCTAATCTTAATTTGCATGATTTGTAAATGAATTTTGCATTTTACTTCTTGTTGCAGAAACCGGTGTGTGGACAAAGGTGATTACTACAGGTGATGGACCTTCTGCACGTTTTTCTATGGCTGGGGACTCCTTGGATCCTTTAAAAGGGGGCATACTTCTGTTCTTTGGTGGTTGCAATAGGAGTCTTGAGGCACTGGATGATATGTACTACATTCACACAGGTTCTGTAGTATTGGATCAAGTTCCTCTTGCTTTTTAGTTATGAACCTCTATCATTTTTCACGTTTGAATGATCTTAGCTATATGTTGTTTTGATGATGTCGTGTGTTGCCTCGTGCAGGAATGAATAGTTTCTGTGATGAGCAGCGAGTAGAAAAATTATCCTTGAGGAAACAGTTGAAAATGAAGTGCCAAGAGCAAAGTCTTTACTCTACTATACATGAAAAAGCTTTGATTACAGTTGACACAATGCCAAGTTATGCCCGACCAGGTAAAATTGGAGAAATATGTATATCATCTTGTTCTGGAGTCAAATTTAGCTGGTGATTATTTGCATTTCTGAACTGACTATTTGCACATTCTCATGCAAATTGTGATGAAAATGAACTCACGAGACACCGATGTTGTTACTGATGCTGTCATTAGCTGTTGGTACATATCTTGGTTCCCTCACTTGCTCTATATTCACAATTCCGCAAAGGCTTTACTTTAGCGTGTCAAACTGCTTCTAGCTTTCTTCTGGATTGATCCTCATTTCACATGGTATTCATTTGTTGTTGTGTTGCCTTTCAGTTTGTTTTGGATTTGTTAACCTTGGAGATTGGGTCATTTATTGTCACTGTTCTTGTCATGAGATTGGGTCATTTATTGTTCTTGTTCTTGTCACTTTCTGGATTTTGCTATACTTTCACATCGAGAAAGTGATTGAGGAAAAGTTAAAAAGTCTGGGGTACAAAGTGAGAGTGACCACTTGTATCTTGATAAGCACGGAAGCTGGAGTTGTTGAGTACTGGTTTGTTATTTTAGGGTGGGTACTTTGGGCAGGGTGAAGGAACTTATGATTCTTGTGGGTTTGAAATTCATCCCCATTTTCTTTTGGATCCCTTATTTTGTGAACATTCTTGATTGAATGATTTTATTCTTGACATCTACCATGAAAAGGATAATATAATTATTTTATTTCTTGTGTTTAAACCGGTTTTGTTGTTATTGTTTGAAGGATAGAAACCCTGTTTCCTAGGCATATGAACAAACTACTTTTCAATTATTTTTAGAATGTGCTAGAGGACTTATCAGAGTTTATGGACCTGATAATCCAGCCGAAGATTATAACGTGCAACTTTGATGTTGAATGCAAACTCATTTTTGTATTTTGAAGTGCTTCACGAGTTCCAGTTGCAAGTCTAACTTGTCTAGTATCTGTATCTGTTGTAACAGTTTATTTATACAACAAGATGACATGGAAACTTTTTAATTATAGCGGAGTTAACTTACAATAATATATTGTTCTTGATGTTTTTGGGCCTGATAATCGAGGTGAAAATTATAATACAAAGTTCTGATGTTTGATGTGTACATATATTTGTATCTTGAAGCACTTCGTGTCTTTGTCTTGCCTCGTATCTCCTGCTCTAATGACAGTTTATGTATACAAGAAGGCAAGATGATGTGGAAGCCTTTTTACTGAAGTTGTATCCTAGAAGACCTCAATGATACTAAAAAAAATTGTTCTTGAAGATTTCAATGAGATCGAAGTAAAATGTTTTTGAAGACTTTGGTGAGATTAAACTCAGAGAATATAATGAAATACTATCTTGATGTTCAAACAGAAACTTGGTTAGGATGATGATTACAAGTCTTATATCCAAGAAAGAGAATTGATTATAGAGGTTGCCTTTTGCTATATTATGTTCCTAAGAACTGCAGTGCCTTCTTTGCAGGTGGAGAAAATTTACAATTGAATCAAGGGTATTATCAGGGAAAGAAGACATTTCAGGCTAAAGTAACTGAAACCTTCCCCCATGGTTATAGTATTGAGACAATGATTGATGGAAAGCCACTTCGAGGAATATTATTTACTAACATGCCCAGCTCCCCACGTGTATCTGATCATGGGGACACAAGGTGCGGATATGGCAGATCTGTCTGTTCCTTATTATTTATGAATTCCTGGGGGCTTTCATTGTTCTTTTATATCAGTACTAATGGATGTCCTTACCATTTATCCCCACATCAGGAAAAGGGCTGGTGAGGAAGTTGGTGCTTTGTTGAATGGTGAACCCTATAACAAATTCAAAATTTCTAGATGTATTAACCAGGATAGAGCAGATCATTTGCAACCAGCTAGTCTCCAGGGGTTGGATTCTGGTTCACATGAGACCAAGACTGAAGCTGTTATAGCCCTTGGTTCAAAAAATGTTGCTTCCAGTGTGTCTGAACCCCTCAAGGTCAATCCTTGTTTTCTCTTCTCTTATATCCTATTGTTCAGCCACATTTTAGAGAGATGTGTCATTCTTCGTTGACAAGTTGGTTTTGATACCTTATTGAAAATCCTGTACGATTAAGCTTATCACTTTATGATGAAGAGGGTAAAATAAGTTTTTGCAAATTACATAGTTTTGCATTTATATTTCTGTTATCTTGCCATCCATATTGTTTAGTATTGTCAGCCACAAGTAATGAAGTGTGACATGGATTTTCAGCTATTTAAATTGTATTATTGATTCGGTAGAACCATTTACAAAGGAAATTGTTTATTTGTATCCACTTTCTCCCATCTGTGGAAAAGTTGAAATTTGTTTCCACCAACAATCGGCAATATATTGCTGTATCTTTAGAATAGTGACATAATTGCTGCATTCCTATTTAGCCACTGCATTTCAACTGCTGTGTATGCAATTCCATTATTAAGTGAACGCCAATAATTCTTCAACCTCTTGAAATCAAATTTCGTCAGGACCATATCCAGAGGAATGCAATGAATTGGTTGATTCTGCATGTTTGGGGAATCTGATGTGGATTCCTGCTCACTTTTTGTTATATTTGCTACAGGTTCCTGGAAATCAAGAATCATCTGTGGCTCCTTCTCTGAATCTTAATGATGTAATGACAAATGATGCACCAAACTCTGATGCGGAATTTCAGAACCCTTCTACAGGCAAGGATTCTATAACTTTATCCCTAAGTCAAGGTACGTACGTAGGAAATGTTTGGTTCTATTCTTTCTGTGGTGGGACAATGTTTTTATTCTTCTCTATTTGCGTAATTTATCCACTGGATATCTTTATCTAATATAAGGCTGGGGTATAAATCAAGGTTTAAACTTTGAGATCAACAATTTCTGAAATTTATCTGTAACACAATGGATATCTTTCGTGAAGCTATTCATTGTCTACTAAAGGTTGATACATGACTGTGTTGCTGTTGACAGATGGCAGGAATCCAACTGGAGTACTCAATGACCCGGGGCAATCAGTTCGGTTGGAGAACAATTGACCTTTTAGCATGACTTCATACAAACCGCCTGGCTCTGTACATTAGTGACTTCAAGGTGGTTGTAGATGCTTTTGACTGCTGATACAACAGAATCTACTGACTGGTGTGATGTGCTATTTACGAGTACATCTTCCCTTCCTGACCAACTAAGGCTCCTCACTCGACTGTTTTAGTACCATTTAATTGACTGTAGCCCTATGTAATATTTATTGTTTTAAACTGCCAAATTCGCTATTAGTTACTGCTTCTGACCAAGTGCTTCTTGCAATGGGAATGGAAGTTCTTATCAGAAGTTGCTTATTGTAATGGCTATGTTTTTTTCATTGCAATTTACTATTGTTTTGGGAAATGCTCTGTATTAACCTTAGTTCTGTGCAGTCGGAAGAGAGGCATTGCATGCTCACGTGACTTGTATATCCATCAATCTAGTCTTTTGGAAACAATTTTCTTGGGGAGTCACATGAAGAACTTTGTTATTGTAGGCTCGCTCCAAGTAGTTGCTTGCCTATGCTTATTACACTTGGCTTTTCCAGGACTATGCAACTTCTTTTGTGATTCCTCATCCCAAAGGAAAATAGTTTCTGGCATTAATTAAAGCTGTGGAGCATGCGATCTAATTCCATTTTAGAGTGAAGAACCTTATCAGAATTTGACATGTTACAAACAGCACAACTGATGTACAGTTGTCGTCTATTCGTGTCTTGGCCTCTTGGGTTAAATGTATGCATACAATCCCTAAAGCTGGTTTGAGAGGTTCCAAATCCCTTTTCAGTACAATTATATTAGCATTCTCTTGCTGTTCATGCCTTGGTCTCACGTATCGTACCATAAAATTCATGGATGCAATAATGATTGATTGATAGACCATTTGGTCCCTGAAGTCCATCAATTCTTGCTTGTCACCATCATCTGATTGATAGACCATTTGGTCCCTGAAATCCATCAATTCTTGCTCGTCACCATCATCTTTCCCCTTCTGCAGGTCATTGGTGCAAACTCTTTTCTGATTCTTCTTGTGAGAACCAACCGCCAATACTTGCAAAACGGGTAACAGGACCTCATGTGCAACTGCTTATTGTGCATTTAATGCAGGGAGATGAGGTCAAATTATACCAAGGCCTCACGTGGCTGACCTGTTTTAAGGGTATGTAAAGACTTGAAGGTTCGTCAAATTATTAATAAATATTTCAGAGTTTGCCGGTTAACTCACCACTTCATCTTGGACCTGCCATGATTTTTCATTGTGGTCCACAACAATTAGTGTTGAAACTGGATTCCATGCTTGGTTTTTGGGTCTAAAGGCCAGCCTGTAAAGATTCATACAATCTGATTTCCATCTAATTAAGCCAATGGCTGCTTGGAGGTTGTGCTGTATTTATGGTCTTCAGCTAAGAGAATGAACGAATAATGGGTTTGGAAATTCCCTAATTATCATCAACTTGGTAGTTCTGTACACTGGACCACCCATAAAGGGAAAAGGGTTTAGTGGCATTGCACAGAATCGACAACTACTGATATATTTATTAGTTTTTAAGTGGTTGGGGCACCATGAGTTCTCCATGGCAGATTGTTAAATATTTGACAGCCATTATTGCTATCCCAGTCCTTATCGTAACAGTCTCCTGTCATGTTAATAAATATGCAATCAAGCTTCTCTGAGCTACCCAAGACAGTTGATACTTTGATTATCCTGACTCCCTGCCAATCATACATTCAAAGGTTTTCAACTGTAAAATTCATAAAAAGTTATTACATCTTTCTTTACAAATCTAACACAAATTGTTAGTTTATATTTTTGTTGTCAATAGGTTAGATGAAAATTAATATAAAATATTATTATTTTAATCAATAAGAGCACTCTTTATTTTAACATATTTTTGTTAATTATATTTGATGCTTAATGCTAAACATAAAGTCCTTGAAATAATAACTATGCAATTGAAATTATGAAGAGATCGTAATGATGGTTTTCAATGGATATTTATGTATTATTCTAAATTATTTTTAATTGTAGTTTTCTCATGACAGGATATTGATAGAACATTAAAATTAAAACATTTTATTTTTTACGAAGAAAATAATTGATCATATAAATTAAATTATAGAAATACTTAAACAAACATGTGAGTACTTATTAGATAATAAGTTTAGTGAAATGAGTTGATTATGAGGATACCAAATAGAATATTACTTGTTTGTTTATAGATTTCTTCATAATGATTGTATAATTGATCATTAACTTGAGATTATTAAGATATCTTATTTAGAAATTACTATATTTTGAGGCTACTTACATCCTATTTCAATCAGAATAATTCAGTCAGTAGTACTTAAATATAATATGAACTATAAAGAGATAATTGAGTAAATCAATAGAAGATTCGACTCCTTAAATTTATTAAGAATAATGGTCTAATGTTCTTGATTAGTAGTAATTTAAGAAACTCTCTAGCCAGAGTAAACTGGAACTTAAAATCAATATTTTCAAATATCAATTATAAATTGATTACTAGTTAATAAAAATAAATATGATTATATTTACATAAAGTAGACATTAACCTCACACTTTATGTCAAATTTGAAATATTAGATGACGAAAAGATTAAATTATACGTTACAACCATACAAGTTAAGTTAGACTTATTCATAATAATTGGGTAATTATGATATGTAGTTAGACGTAAATCCTAGTATATGATTTTTAATTATTTAATCATATAATTAAATTTAAATTAGAAGGAATTTATTTTATCTAATTTTAATTGTATTTTGTAATTATTATTATTATATTAGGAACCTAATAAACCATACATATAAAGCAATTAAAGAGAGAAAAATTAATTTAAATTTATTTTGATTTAACTTTGAAGTTTTAGAAAATTTAAGGATCAAATATAAGATATTTAGTTTTATTAAGATTAAATTATAATCAAGATTAA
>JANIHZ010000007.1:25378548-25394885 GCA_027478365.1 Erythroxylum rufum | reverse complement strand
GTATGAATTATTATTGAAATTATAGATTACAATTTATTCAAATTAATCATTATTATGTCTAATTATTATTATTAGTATATAATGTGTACGTTTGTATGTATGTATGTATGTATGTATGTATGTATGTATGTATTATTATTATTATATTATAATTTGTGTTTATTATTAGAATATGGTTAACATACATCGAAAAACATAATATAAGCATTCATATAATTAATTACATCAGAAGTTCAACATACATTCATATAATTAATGTGTTTAATCGTCAACATAACTTAAAAACAAACAGCTAAGCATATCTTGAACAGAAATAACATAATTAGTTGATCATACATGAAGCACTTAAAATTTATTAATAATGCTTTGTACCATAATTGTCAACATTATGCCAATGGCTATGAGTGCAAATGCTAGAGCCCATGCCATGTTTGCCTGCAAAGTTTGAACTTCGTTGACTTGTTCAGTTGTTGGTGGTGCGACTGGAGTCGGCATAAAGGACGGTGCATTGGCGGTGGGGACAAGTTCTACATTGCGTTGCGGCGGCCTATATGAGCCCGTTGCATAAGCAGTTTGTGCTTCAGCCAATGTGCGAAATCCCTTAAATCGAGCATTCGGATATCCGTCAACTAATAATTTGACATGCTCCCAACTGGTAAAAATACCAGTTTGACGTCCAACAAAGACCACATAAAAATTGTATCGACCCATATTTGACAACCTGAAAATGAATCATATTATCATCATCCATCGGGAAAAGACAAATATTAAAAAGTAAGTTAACCAACCATACATAAGTTAGATAATAGTTCAAACATCCATCAGTCAACATCACATGTACCCAGTTTCATCATTGTACAAATTACATAATTTATACAGCATGTCATATGTCTGCTTCTAAAATGCTCCTAACATAAGCCTGTTTGAGCTCTTGTGGTAAACCCCAATAAACACTCATGAATTGGGGTTTACTCCCGAATTTGTCTGCAGCCCTGACAATGTCGTGAACGGGGAAGCCGAAATGGACAAGCTCCTCACCCAACTTAGCTCCTTGCATTCCAGCTATCGCGTCCGCAATCACCTTAGCATTCTCTTTGCTTGTGTCAATGGCCCGAACAAATGAGTCTGCAAGGCGTTCCAACGCTTCAGTTTCCGGCGTCTTCCGTTTCCCTTTGCTTTGCTGACCTCCCGCATTGTTGCTGGACGATGCAGCGGAACCGAAGACCTGGGCTGAAGTAGCTGGGGGAGGACTTGCTTGTGGGATTGGTTGATCCAAAGGGTCATAAAAGGTTGGTTCGGTCGCTGGTTCTTCGCCTTCTGTTTCGCCCTCATCAGGAAAGACATCAGCATCAGCAGCATGCTCAGCCCTTCCACCAGTGGCCCTGTCCCGCCCAAACACAAATTCAAGTCTATGGAAAAGCGGGAATGGCTTTCCGGGAGTGTAGTATCTGTTCGGGTGGCTCTAGAATCAGCAAAATAAAATGTCAGAACGAATTACAGATGATTTGTCGGACATGTCTAAAAACAATAAACCATAAACACATAATTACCCTTATCCATTCATCAAGGACTTGCTTGCTATCGACCTCGACACACTGCTTGGACTCATTCCAACCAAAGCCACTGCAATTTAACATGTCAAACGCCGTTTGATATTTGTCTTTCAACCTCTTGTGCTTATTTTTGACATGTCGCCTGTCAAAAACAGACTCAGGAAACTTCTCGACCATCTGACGAGCAAGCATTTGGAATGTTCCGGGCTTGAATTGGCCATTATCGGCCCGGTGACCAGCTGTCACAGCCTCCTCCATTAACGTAACAAATGCATCTGTTTCACTGTCAGTCCAAATTCTTGACATTGCACCTAAACCACGAAACGACAACAACCCCACAAGATTCCAAACCATTCATCAGATGTTGTTACCAAGAAGTATCAATTGAATCCAATTCGTGAATTAAATAAGACCAAATTGAATTGCCAGTAACATGAGATTAACTACAATCAACACATGTGTAACATAAAATTATTTGGCTGCTAACATTCAGTGTCATGCAAAATCAACAACAGAATAAGACATGAAAACAATACTGAAAAACGAATTACAGATGAATTTTTCCGAAATGAATCCCGCAATTAACGAATCTCAATTCTCAAAGTCTAAAATCTCAATTCTCATTTAAATGTTGCTTCTCCATTCATCAAACATGTTGGTCGCTAATTCCTCTCTCCATTGAGTCCATTCATTACTTGACTCAACACGATCAACTGTTTCTGGCAAGGATGCATCTTCCCCAATTGGCATATCCTCGGCTTCAAGATCAGTTTGGTCTTCTGGATCTTCTGTCATATTCAACCTAATAAAGTTGTGCAGAAGGGTGCATGCAAGAATTATGCGCACATGAGTGGTTGCTGAATAAAAAGATGGAGTTCTTAGGATTTTCCATCTTTTTTTCAGTAGCCCAAATGCACGTTCAATGACATTTCTAGCAGATGAGTGTCTCTTGTTATAGAGCTCCTCTCGGTTTCTAGGTGCCCTTCCATCCCGTGCCCACTCTTGAATGTGGTATCTTGTGCCTCTAAAAGGTGCAAGAAATCCAGGACCGTTGGTATAGCCAGCATCGACCAAGTAGTAATTTCCTATACACAAAATGACACTATTACTGTTGTGCATATTTACCATCAAACATGTGTGCAAAGTTTTGAAGTTGTGTATAATGCAGAGGTTACATACCCCTTGGCACTTGTAGCCCATTATGCCTCGTTACCGCATCGTGAAGAACCCTTGAATCCGATGCTGAACCCTCCCATCCCGCAAGAACATACACAAAGTTTGAGTTCTTATCACACACCCCTAAAACATTTGTGCATATTCTCCCTTTCCGACCTCTGTATCTGGATTTCTCTTCTTGGGGAACCGTAATATCAATGTAAGTCCCATCTAGTGCACCAAGGCAACCCTTGCAAAAAAAATTCCAGGAAACCAAAGTTATGTCCTCAGTTATTTACACTACTGAAATTAGACAGGTGGTAGTAGCTATGAAAGTTTACTAACCTTAAACCATTTCCATCTAGGGTCTGTGCAATCATCTGGTATTGGTGTGGGCTTGACATACAACAGATGATGCAGCCGGAGTACGGCCTTCAACACACTATGAAAGGCCCTACTTATTGTTTCTCCCGATCTCATAAACCTTACTTGTAATACTCTATTTGATTCATTTTGTGCTAATATTCGTAGGAAGATTAGCACCTTTTCCTCAATAGGCAGATGGCCAGTATTCGTCAATCCAGCATGGACTTGCAGCATTTCACATAACACTGTAAATGCCTGGAAGTCCATCCTTAAATCCCACTGACTATTCCTATCACCCTCATGCAAAATCCTATTAATATTAGCTTCTCTTGATGGCACTGTCAAAGCCCTACTCCCTAATGCACGTTCACTCCTCTTCCGTTTTTGTCTGTATACTGCCAACACTACCAATATGACCACTTTCATTAATTCCAATTGCCCATTCCATACATCAAGAAACGTCAAAGCCCTAAATACCGCTTCACGAAGCCTGTTATCCATGTTTGTAAATACAGACTATCTGCAAAGTATTTATTCAGTGTTATCAAAACATGTACTTCTACTCTCTGCAACGACTATGTAAACAAAGTACATCATTCTATGTTTAATTCCAACCAACATATTTCAACACTTATACTGTGTTCACAACACCAAGTCCATACGCCAAACCAACCTCATTTCAATTTTGAGTCTAATTTATTTCTCATTCAAAACAACATTTTGACAATACTGCTTTTCCTAAACATATCCAAGCTTTTATGATTGAATCATAATAGGAAACAAGAAAGAGTTGGATCTTTAGGATCATTTATCAGGCTAATTACTTGTTTTGTCGAATACCTCCTCGAAACTTCAAGTTCACTTGCTTTCATTACAGTAAATTTTAGCTGACGTCGACATTTCACTAATCTTGCTTCATCTGTTAATTGCATAAAAGAGACAGGGACACAATACTGCTCAACTTTGAAAGGTTCTGTCACTTGTTTTACATATAATAATTTGCTTCTACTACTTTTGTTTTACTTCCTCAGTCACCTGTAGCATTTATTAGACCATCAAAGAAGATCTGTATTACGCATTTTATAAAGGCAAAATAGAAATAGTCACCTGATGAGTGATGTGAAAAGGTAAGACATGCATGGAGATGGAAGTGAATGGAAATTTATTAGCTGACTAGTGCATTGAAAGGGGCACTTGGATCTTTTGCAGGTCATGCAATTGGAGTTGGAATGCTTCTTCTATTCTTCCTCTTCTCCAAATTTGTTTAATCGCATTTCTATTCTATCTGATCTGACAAAATCACATGCTAAAGGAGACTTGCCTAGACCCACTACATCCTCATCCCACATGTATGTGTGAGATATAGAGCCACTTGCACACAAAAGACATACGCATAAACTCCTCCCTTGCACTGTCCGTTTCTCCCTCTCAAAAAATTTGGATGACAGCTTACTTTCACTTTCACTTTCACTTTATTAGTTTACAGTAGAGCTATGACATAACTTCCTCCCTCTTCTCCATTTGTTCTCCCAGGAAACATCACTACATATTACATGCACATCAACATCTCTCTTTCTTGGATCTGGGGAGATTCCTTTTTTGCAGTTCTGCATTGGTATTAGTTTCCTATTAGGCAATTGGAGGTATTGTTGTTGATTTCTGTTCTGCACATTCTCTATGTGCTCATTGATATTGTAATGAGTGTTGAATATTGGGTCCCCTGCCTTTTCCTTTGTTCTCTTTCGCATGGCAGTCTCGCTTTGTCCTCTTTAAGACACCAAGAAGTTATCTTTTAGTTTCCTGTGTGTTGAATACAACCGATCTTAGTTTGCCTTGTTCCAATACTTTTCCCTGTAGTGTTATTCAACGTTAAACAAGTTCGAGCCTTTCCTCCAAAACCCAAGGTGGCAGTTTTACATTAAGAGGAAAATTTGTGGGACTGCATTTTTTATACGAGAAGGTCGAGTCTTATACAATCTGCGATGCTTGGAGACCCCAGGCCGTTAGCCAGGACTAGTCGGGTTCTTTGCAGGGAGTTTAACGGATCACTATAGATGTATGTAAAAGGAACGTATTTGACTTGGGGATGAAAACCTCTTTCCGGAAGTGCAATGTTTGGATCTTATCTCTTGATTCATAGAGTTGGAGAGATGAAAGATCTTAAAAGGAGAAAAGGCCAAAGAGGGTGCTAAAAAGGGCAAAAAACAGAAACGCTCTCAGTTTCTGTTTGGACTAAACGTGGGCTCTGATTCAGAAACAGACGAGTATGTTTTTTATATGGTTCAGATAGCAAAAGATAAAACTCTAGCTGTAACATTTTTGCAGAGATTGAAAGTCAGGTTTTGATAGATACAGATACAGATACGGGTTGAAGTTAATGGTTTTACTTGTGAATAAAGGATGATGAAATTTTATTAAGGTGAGACTCGAAAGTCAGTTGGTTGGGAAGAAGAGCAAATGGCTGCAAAGCTTTTACATGCTCTAGCAGATGACAATCCAGATTTGCAGAAGCAAATAGAGTGCATGACAGGGATTTTTCAACTCTTTGATCGCCAGCAAGCCCTCAGCGGCAGAGGTTTAATCCACGAGAGACATCCCCCAGGTAATTCCATTTGCTTAAAAGTGCTAGGATGTGAGATCCAATTAACTAATCCTTATGATCTAAGGCATTGTCTTTTGGATCGTCAGTGTTATCTCCAGATCCGTTAACCTGAATGTGTTCAACTCTATAGAATTCACTTCGTGTTCTACATGTTTTCGGTAAATTGTAATAAATGAACTTAGGGCATACATAAGCTTGTGCATGTTGAAGAATTCCATTGATAAGCCAAATAGCAGGAGACGTTTTCTTTCCTTTTTCTAACTGTCTTTTAGCTGATGTTCTCTTAATTAGTATTTTTGTTATACAACTCTTGGATTCCATGAACTCTAAATTGTTTGATTATTTCTGTCTCTTGCTTGACAATTCTGGCAATGCAGAGTTGTTATCTGGTCTTATTCTTGCTTGTTACTGAACTCACTCAGTGCATTGACCATTGTTGGTCCAAATGTGTATGTAATACAGGTGATTACCACTTCAGCCATGACGTCTCAGACGTTGAACCTGTAAATGCATACCTTCGACATATACCAGCAGTAAGCATCCTGATTTTTGTTTTCTTTACCTTTTGTATTTAGGTCGTGGAGTTCTTCATCTTAAATGAGTTAATGGAGAGACATGATCGAGTTCATTGCTTCTTTTCTGTTTCTTGTTCTCTTCATAAAGCATGTCTAATCCATATGTACCAGATGATCCTTAACCAGTGAATTGACGAGCCCTCCATTCCAAATAATCTTTTAGTCCGCAAGTTCTTTTCTAGTTAATTATTTCATATTATAAGTTTGTTGCTGTTACTGCTCTATGGTATTTTGTATGCAGTACTGGACGTTTTAAACTGTAGCTCACTTAGTGCGACCTTTTGATTGCAGGATTTAAATTTAAACAGGTTTGAGAAGCAGAGAATTTCTACAGAATCATCCAGAGCATCTTTCTCATCCTCATGTTCATCATCCTTGTCTTCTGTTGATTGCAGTAGAGCAGCGACACAAGAGGCCTCTTCATTTGATAGAATTACTTTTCCAGAAAATCCTTCAAGGGATACAGTTATGTTGCATCAAAGTACCTCTCCTCATTTAGGAAGAAAGTCCCTTGATCTTCGAGATGTGGTCAAGGACTCAATGTACAGAGAATTAAAAGAGCTTTCACGAAAAAAGGAAGCAATGCACAATGGGGAGCACAAACACTCCCCAAGGCCATTTCATTTTCCCAATTCTCTGGGAGGAACTAACGGAGTTGGAAACAATGGGAAGCAAAAAGTTTCTGATGATCTTAAGGAGTCTCTTCGTGTTCTTGCTAAACTTCAACAAGCACCTAGGTATTCTCGTGAAATAAGAGAACGTCCAAGATCATCATATGAATCAAAAGATGGTTCTTCGCATACAATGTCAAAAGATGCTCCTCGTTTTTCTTGTGATGGAAGAGAGATAAATCGTTTGTCTTCTGAGTCACGAGACAACGTCAAGTCCACCTTGAAGCTTAAGGAGTTGCCTAGACTCTCACTGGATAGTAGAGAAATTTCAATGCGGAGCAATCCTAGTTCTCAATTATATTACCCTTCAAGCGATTTTCCAAATAGTGGAAGCTCAAATGACGAAAGTTATGATCCAAAGCAGTCACCAGGAGCTCAGAAACGGCCTCCTAGTGTAGTGGCCAAGTTGATGGGCTTGGAAGCATTGCCGGAATCTGCATCAACTAGTTACTCTGGCTGCAACAAGATCTCCCCTGGTGAACTCAGTCAGTCCTCCTTGAGGCCATTGAAAACAAATGATTTAAGTATGCAAGTCAGAATTCCAAAATCCCCAAGAACCTCAATGAAAGAGCCAATATCACCAAGGTGGAAAAACCCAGATCTTATCATGAAACCTATGTCCAAGTTACCTATTGAACCAGCACCATGGAAGCAGTTGGATAGTAGTCGAAGTTCTCATAAGCTAGCATTCAAGGCACCAAAAATTCCAGAAAAAGCACCAAACTCTTTCCCTACAGTGTACAGTGAGATCGAGAAAAGATTGAAAGATCTTGAGTTCAAACAATCTGGAAAAGATCTCAGAGCTCTTAAACAAATTATGGAAGCAATGCAGGCTAAGGGGCTACTACAGACAGGAAAGAAAGAACAAGATTCAAACTTTCAGAACCAAAGAGATACTGAATCAAAGCACACCAATCCCAATCAAAAGGCAGGATTGTCAGGCCCAAAAAACCAACAGAGCAATATTGTGAGGACCTTTGAATCCCCAATTGTTATCATGAAACCAGCAAAACTCATTCAGAATTCTGATATCTCTCCTTCAGTAATTCACATAGATGGTCTTTCTGGTCTTCACAAAGTTCCAACTGGTGGTTATACAGATAACAGAAAAGGATCTGTTAGTAGCCGGAGCACAAGAGATCAAGCTCTTAGAAATAGTCATAAGGATTCTTCTATCAACTCTAGTGACAAGAAAGTTAGTTTGAGGAATGTGAAACAATCTTCAACAAGACCTTCACAATTGTTAAAGGATAACACAGCAAATTCAGTGAAAAACTCTGGATCTGTTAGTCCAAGACTGCAACAGAAGAAGCTTGAGATGGAAAAACGATCTCGTCCACCTACACCTCCCTGTGATTCAAACAAACCTAGGAAACTATCCAACAGACAGCTAGCAGAATCTGGTTCTCCTGGCCGAAAACACAGGATTAGATCTCTCAAAGTGCCACAAAGCGATGACCAGCTGAGTCAGATAAGTAACGAATCAAGAACATCAAGCCAACAGGGGGATGATGTGTCTGTGCAGTCTGAAAACACTGTTATCTTTGACTCGAAGATGGATACAACAATCACAAGTATAGAGCAATCAACTGTCATTTGTGATGTCCAGAGTCCATTCTTGAAGGCTTCCAGTTGCACGGTTTCTGACTCAATGCAGGTGAGTACTTTTAAATTTTGTTCTTGTTAATTACTTCCAATAACGCAGTTGACATAGCTTATTATCCTAATTCCAGAGGCCAATTTCAATGCCAGAGGATGGAATGGCAGCAGAACTTGATGTTGTTGCTCTGGAGCATCGTAGTCCGGTCTCTGTTCTTGATGTGTCGGTTTATAGAGATGATGCACTGTCACCTGTAAAACATATGCCACCAAACATGCCCATAGGTAACATCCTGTTGACTTTTCTGCTGGCTAGGCTACAATTTGGTACTTGGTGGGCTGAGGTAAAGTGGTATCTTGTGACCTTAACATAGTAAAGGTGCTCACAATCCCTTGCTGTGAGTGATTTAATTAGCAATGAATAACGCCAATAAGTTAAAAGACTTCTGGTTACCTAAGAGAATAACGAAATCTACTATTATAATGGACTCTCAATATCCTTGACTGCCACCGTTCTTGCTTATCCTTGTTAGTTTGGCAAACCAAAGTTCGGTTGATTTCTTGCTGCAGTTGATTTTAGTGCTCGAGATTTTAGAGATGAACAAGGTCAAGACACATGGAAACCTTCTGATAAATTCTCATCTGACAGTAGTATAGGGTCTGGTCTTAATTCTGAGATCAATAGGAAGAAACTACAAAGCATTGAGAATTTGGTACAGAAGCTGAGAAGACTGAACTCCACTCATGATGAAGCCAGCACAGACTATATTGCATCACTTTGCGAGACCACAAACCCAGACCATCGTTACATCTCAGAGATACTATTAGCTTCCGGCCTGCTACTCAAAGACATTGGCTCTGACTTGACAACATTTCAGCTCCACACATCAGGCTACCCCATAAACCCAGAGTTATTCTTTGTATTGGAGCAAACGAAGTCCAGCAGTTTGGTTTGGAAGGAAGAGTACAGCCCTGGGAAGACCATGAATTCAAAGAGGAGCTTAGAAAAGTCACACAGGCAGCTCATATTTGACGCTGTTAATGAGATCCTTCTTAAAAAGTTGGCTTTAGTGGGGTCTACCCTTGATCCATGGCTGAAGTCTGATAAATTAACAAAGCATACACCAAGTGCTCAAAAGCTGCTCAAAGAGTTGTGTTCAGAAATAGAGCAACTCCAGCTGAAGAAATCCGAAATCAGCGGAGCAAAGGAGGAAGATGGATTGAAGAGCATTTTGATGGACGATGTGGTGCACTGTTGGGAGAGCTGGACAGATTGTGGAAGTCAGATTCCTGGTCTAGTGTTAGATGTAGAGCGGTTGATCTTTAAGGATTTAGTAGATGACATAGTTAGAGCTAAACATGCCTAGACGTGGAGAGCTCATTGCAAGGTAGCTAAAATAAATGTCTGAAGTTGCTTTTGACTTTTTGCTTCTCTTATTGTAATTCATATTCCTTTTCTTCCAAACCAAATAATTTGCCCCTAAAGAAACGTGAATTTATACTTTATAGCCAAATTCTCTACTCATCAACTTCTTTCTCTCATTTTTATTTCATTGCATTGATTTAGTGTGTTGATGTAAAGTTTCCAGCCTTACTTCCGTATGACTCTCAAGTGAATTGTTGGAGCCTAATATCAGTGATAGCCTAATAGGTACTGGTTCGCCTTTCATGTGCTTTTGTCGTGAGCAGAGGTTGCTCTTCCTATTTTCACTTGTCACCCTGTTCTTGAGACCATCCATGCTCTTCCTATTTTCACTTGTCACCCTATTCTTGAGACCATCCATTCGTCTATTATCAGGCTTATTTTTCTCAAAATTTCTTCTTTTCTTAAAATGCAAAGCATATGCCTCGAAGATAGAACCTACATGGGTAAGCAACAATACATAATTCCAAGCAGTCCTACTGCGTAGCAGGTCGTCCCTAACATTTTATAATTTTTGAGTAAGGTAAAAGAATGATCTTTATGAAAGTAATTTTATTTTATTTATTCTTTATAAAAGTGAACCTTATCTTATTTTCCATGACAATAAACCTGAAGGTATATCCTTATTGCCCTTGCTAGGTCTAACCTCAAGGAAATAGCCTCACTTTTCGTTTAGTGTGTTGTCCATAGTCCATAGGAAGTAGCTTTATGAGCAACACCGGAGCTAAAAATGGGTTTCTGGAAAGGGTGCGTTCACGTCGTTATTTAGAGCTTTAATGAAAGCATTGAATTATCTTTGACAGATAGCCTCCATAGCATAGTGGTAGTGCGTTCGCTTCGTAAGCGAAAGGTCGCGAGTTCGATCCTCGCTGGGGGCTATGTGGTGTTATCGAAGTACAATTTGCCTCTTTTCACATGAATTCTCTCGATTCTTCTTACCTTGAAAGGTATATGGGCCTTCTCCAGCTTGCTTTCCTGAATCTGGGATCTAGGAACCTTCTTCCAAGTTTTGTAAAAGAAAAATTATAAGTTTTAAAATTTTATTTTATTAAAAAATTACTTATCAATATGTCTTTGTTTTATGCGTTATATTTTTTATTAAAAAAAAGTATTTCATTATTTTCCAAAATTTAAAACTTAATTGAAAATATTAAATATTTGAAATAATTCAGCAATGAATAGGTATTTTAAATCCACTCTAATTAAAACATCTAAATTTTATTTTATTCTCTTACTTATATAATATTTTTAATTTCATTCTTTTCATAATCGGTACTCTAAGATTTCATATTTTTCTTATTCAATATGAGTCATGAGATCTTTAGAGTTGTTATGTAATTCATGTCAGAATTAATCCGAAAATAAAATTACTTCAAATTTAACGCCATTTCCTTTTGGTAAATTTTTCTTGACTTCAAAAGATTTATTAAACATTTTTAAATTTCTACACATAAATGTCAATTTTTTATTAAGTTTCAAATATTATAAATAAAACTTGTCAATTTAAAATTTTATTTTTCAAAAAATATGGTAACATGTGAGTTGGAGAAAAAAAATAAAAAATACTCATCAATATATGTCTTCATATTATCCGTCATATTTTTTAATTAAAATAATATTTTAAACTAACGAGTTATTCTACAAAATTCTGAAACTTAATTGAAAATATAAAATGTTTGACATTATCCCAAAAAAAAAAAAATATAAAAAATTTTGCAATGAGTGGTTATCATAAATATAAAGGACATAAATATCATATTACATTCTAATCAAGACAACATCTAAAATCCATTTTATCAATTAACTCTCTTAATCATATACTATCCATATCACATTAAATTAACATGAGATTTACTAGAAATGGATACTATCTTGTAATTCAAAGTTGAAATTAACTTGAAAATAAAATTTGCTAAAAATTTAATTTAATAGTAATTCTGGTGAAGTGGTTTTCGCTCTCAACTATTGCTCTTTGGATTCTTCAATTCTATTGCTATACAAATGTTGCTTGACTTGATTTCGTACTTATGTTTACTTGTCTTCATGAAGATCACCTTATTTATTCTCATAGGAATATTGATAAATTTGTTATAGTTTAGTTAATTCTTTCTCATTGTAGACTTGATGAAACTCCAAAGTAACTTAAACTTTGGAAGCTCTTTTGGAGTTGCAATAGAGTCTCATGATGTTTCTCAACTTCAAATGAGTTGAACCCTTCTATTTATAAGAAATGGGAGTGCTTTATGATATAAATTTGAATGTCACATGTCACCTTGTAATTGGCTATCATATTCTTCCATTTAAAGTATTTGTTAATTTGAGAAATGATCATTATTTCTCTAATTGATTTATGTTTAAGGATTTTATCACTCTTTCTTATGAAAGTGGATATCTTGAGCTTGTTCACTTTTTGTTATATTTTAGGTTAATAAATCAATTGCTTACTCTAATGAACAATTATAGAAACTTTATATAAAATAATCATAAAAATACAACAATAATAAAAGAAAGACAAAACTAAGTTATAGTGGTTTTAGCCAAATATCGTTAGCTTACGTCCATTTCCTAAGCTTCACTTGAGAATCCACTATCTTATTTCCTCCATACAATTTCTTCTTTTTCATGGGTAAACAAGACCTTAAAATTATCTTACTTTGCCATGGGTGAAGAATAACTCTCACAAAATGTATTCCAAGTAATTTCTTAATTAAAATAAGTATATAACTTCAAAACTCGTTCTCTTACTCATACCAATAAACAAAGGTTCAATATATGATATATAATATAAATATACATTTTTTAGCCTCTCAAGGTTTTTAGAAAATTTCTATAATGCACAGTAACTCCCAAAACTCATATGTAATATGCTTATACTTAAAACATGAAATAGCTATTAAAAACAAAAAGTAACCATTACAATGATAAATGCTAATTAGGTCTTTTTAGCATAATTTTGGGAGCATCTTCTATTTAGGAGACATTTTTTAATAGGATTTGGTACTCAATGCGGCTTTTGTTTTATTTTTACGCTTTGTTGTAGCTTCATATGAAAAAGAATGAATTCATATAGGTTAGAGCCAAGTTTAAGAAACTTGGACAAGATTTTAATGTGTTCATAATATAGGTCACCAACATGACACCTTGTTGAACCCGTGTTCATAGTTAAGAAATATGGGTCCAACATAAACTTATGTTAGGGAGCTATGTTGGCAAAATGTTTTCATAAATTGAGAGTTTCTTACAGGGGGAGGAATACGGGTCTGTTGTATGTTGGGCCTGAATTCATTGAGTTATTTCAAAATTATAAGGTTTTAGATATTAAAAAGACAGACATGAAGGGGGAAGATTAGACAACAACACATAATTAGAGATACGAATTAGAGCACTTTTAAAAAATAACAACACAACTTTGAAAAGAAAAGAAGAAAATTTCACCAAGATTCATGAAGACTTTAAGATTGAAGATCCATGAGAATAAGTTCTTTCATTTTGTGTTCTTTCTTAACTATTATTATGAATTAAATTGCGACAGAACTATATGGAATGAATCTTAGACCTATGTGTTTGGATTGATTCTTTGATTTAAAGAAAGACCTATATTTTCTTATGAATTATTCATAATTATTTTTTGTATTTGAATTAAGATTTAATAGCGTCTTGATTCAATTTCAAATAAGGATTAAGAAATTATACATATGAATAGATTGTGGCATAAATAAAAAGATTTTCATAGAATCCTCAAAATAGGACCACATAAATCTTTTGATTTAGACCTAATAATGAAATTTATGTAATAATGTACATTCTTAAAGAGATTTCAATCAATTAACTAAAGGACATAAGTTGTATTTCTTAAGAAGCAATATGATTATAAATTTGGAATTTCTACTAGTCTAAGAAACTAAGGTTAATAATTGAATCAAAATAAATCTAAGCATAAATAGGTTCAAGGGGATTTTACATCTGGATCTTGTTTATTAGATAGTTACTTTACTCTTTTTTATTACTTTGATTTGCTATTTTTGATTAGTAATTTCACTTTAGTTAATCACTCCTTTTAAATAAATTTATTTTGTTAGATTAAATGATAGAAAGACAATTAGTACTAGTACTTGTCGTCTTCATGAGAACAATTCTCATACTAAACTATACTATAAGAATAATTAGTGCCCTTTCTTATTAGGAACACTTTAATTTTATAAATCTATTATTTTTTCTTTTTGAATTTATTTTTTTAGAACTTTCTTTCTTTATCTTATGTTTGCTATCTAAATTTTAGGATTTGGGTACTTTAGTTAATAACTAGGAGCAGTTTCAGAGTACTACTTGGTACAAATCTAGAAATTGAAAGGACTTTACTTTGAAATTTAAGGAAAAGAAGCTTAGAAGTTATGAGGTTACAACTACCAAACATAATGGCAGGATAACAGGACAACACACTACAAGAAATTATACTAGACTATTGCTTATAAGGAAATTATCTATAATTACTAAGTTAAGAGAAAAGGCCAATAATTTTCATTCAAGCCTTTTTTTAATACTTTTCTTGAAGGTCTATAGAAAGTGGCAATTGAGATTAACCTTAACATGATTTAGATGGTTCAACAACTTATATAATTTGATGGCTTACCAGATGAGGATCCAAATGCACATATCACTAGCTTTTTCAAAATTTATGATACTCTCAAGATTAATGGAGTTCAGGAGACGAGGAGGAAATACAAAATTAATGTAAGTTTCTATATTATTATCCAATTGAGGAGATTTTAAAGTCACTCGGAAGATAATAATATGAACAAAAAATTTATAAAAGACATGGAAATTTAATTCTAACTTGAAGATGTCAAAAAAATAAAGAATTCGGTAAAATAAGGCATAATAGGTGCCAGACATATATGGAGACAGGTGCTTGCCTTTTGTAGAGGTTTGAGAAGTTGAGAAACATAACTAGACTAGCACTAAGGTTGATCCTAAACTAGCACCAAACTCATCACTATTTTATAAAGAAAGAAACATTATAAAACTAATGTTAGTTATAACTTGGTGTCAAGCGCTAGTCTAAAATCGAATAAGATCAATGTTCGCATTGACACTAGATTGACACTACTTCTCATGCATAACTTATGAAGATATTTCAATTCTCAGGTTTAAGTAGCCTAGGCTCTACTTTTTATAACCTTAACTATAAATACTTGTATTAGGTTTTAGGAAAAAAGAATCAAATTGGACCTTAATATTTTTTGGCAAAATTCAACTTAAACTGAAACATTTCTAAATGTTTTAGAAAACTCTAAAATTTTGAAGATGTTTAATTTTGAACTTCAAATTAACAACTCCATCAAATTCCTATTAAAAATATCCACTATAGCATTTTATTTATTTATTTATAGGACCCATTTCCAAATATATATCCTAGATGGCAAATACAGCTAAAAAGCTAACCCCACTTGCAAAAAGAAAAAAATGTTTCCTAAATGACAATTTTGTCCTAGTTATAATCTTCACAATAAGAAACTAGAGTTTGAAACATATCCTTGTAAGGTAAGCAATCTTTAACCAACTAAACCAATTTAATAAGAATTTCATAATCTATGTGAACTTCTTAGACTAAGACAATATGTGAATGATAATACCATAATTATAAGAATTAAGTCTTAAAACCATATCATTTTTAACTCTAAACTTCATTTGTATCCTTATAATAAAAGACCCCTTTAAGTCATTTTAGAGAAGAGTTAGACTAGTATGATCTCATTTAAGAGACGAGTAAATAACACTCACCATGTTGTTGGGATTCTAGATTTTAGGTAGGAAATGGTAAAGAGGGTGGAGAGTTGTGGAATCAGAATCAAAATTGCAATCAGATATAGTTTCAAGAAATGATGATGATGTCAAAGAGGAAAAAAGAGATGATATTAGTACAAATTTCTTATAGTATGGCCCATTTTATTTAAGAAGATTGGATTTTATAAAGAATCCAGTTGGAACTCTACTCATTGATTATTCATACAAAGAATGAAACACATAGAGACAGAAAGAAGAATTGTAGTTGAGATAATTATACTTCCCTAATTATAGGGAAGATAATTATCATACTTTTTGGGTCATAAATGTTGGGCTCCGTTTCCGGAACCCAACTACTTAATCCGAAACGAATTATAACTTAACTATCATCGCTTCATTTTTTTGCTCTGAAGTATGAAATTGTTCATACTTCATATCATTGGAAAGATAAAAACAAGCTCTACAAGTTTCGTGAAGAACTTACAAACCAATTCAGGCTCAAAAAGGGTCAAAACCTCAATCAAAGTTTTGACCATGTTAAAAATCACCTAAACAACATCCAAACTTTAAAACTTCATATCTTTCAATTCCCACATCCACAAATAACAT
>JANIHZ010000007.1:25351003-25362445 GCA_027478365.1 Erythroxylum rufum | reverse complement strand
TTTTGGATAAAAAGAGATATGATTATAGTGTATGATAAAATGTTTTTGAATACGAATGCGATATGATCGAATACGAATGATTAAATGGATTGAGGAATTGATGAATTTCAAATTGGAAATTGAAATTACTTGAATGACGTATAATTGGAAAAAAAAACTTGAAGCGACGTTAGTTAGTTATGGTTTTCTGTGAAGAGGTTGGGTTCTGGAATCGGGCCCCAACAATTTATGCCTTATGTCTTTTTAAACTTAAGTGAGCTTCCAAAAATGCCCTTCATACAATACACTCTTACTAATTTAATTCAACTAACCAATGTACTAAAATCTCACTAACATTAACATAATAATTAGCTCTAAAAATATAATTAATCTATGAAGACCTCAAAATTTATTTGAAATCATGCTTAACTCAAAAAAAAGAAAAATTTTGGGGTCAACATAAATGAGTTATAAGTGACATATTTTAAAACATTTTTAGTATCCCATCAATTTTTTCTCTGAAAAAAGAAAAAGTTGTGTGAATAAATTAGCATAAAATAAATTCAGTATATTGGTTTCAAACTAAGTAAAAAGGTTGAAGTTAAAGATTATCTATGATAAAGTGTTTACTCTTACACAAAAGATTAGGTGACTTTTTATACAAGCCTTTAAAATAGTCTTGTGTTAATTTAAATTCAGAGTTTTGCTTTTATATCAATAAGAGGTATAAAAATATTTAATAGTTAAAGCATCTTTCTCATGTATGTTTACTTTATGCATTAGGTTGAATTTTATGGATTAAGTTAAAATTTTAAGGATATAGAGCTAAATTAACTTGATTTATGGATTATTTCAAGTAGTTAAATGCTTAGCAAATTGATGAACTTTATAACTGAATGAATGATGGAGAGTGTTGATTGATCTAATTAATTAGTTAAATCTTCTCCTAGATTTGCCACCTATTTAAGTTGAGAGTGATGAAATTGGTTTACTTGAGGGCAAGAAAATACTTACGTTTAGGGGGATTTGATAAGTATTAATTAAGTTATGTTCTTATTATAATTTTGAAAACATCTTGCTTGCATTTGGATAATTGTTGTAGGATTTAGTACTAATTTTTGTAGGATTTAATACTCAATATAACTTTTATTTTGCTAAGCTTTATTGTAGCTCTCTAATAGATAAGGAATAAATTTGGACAAGTTGGAGTGAAGTTAGAGAAATTTTGATATGATTTTAAAGGAAGGGTTCAAAACATAGGTCATTAATATGACACCCTATTGAACCTGAATTCATGGTCAAAAATACAAGTCTAACATAGGTATACATTGGGAACCTATATTGGCGGTGATTTCTCTGTAAATTAAGAGTTTCATATAAACGGAGGAATATGATGTTTGACAAGTTATTTTAAAATTCTAGGGTTTTAAATATAAAAGAGAGAGAGAGATGAAAGGGGAAATTTAGAGGGAAACACATCATCAAAGACACAAATTAGAACATCTTTACACAAAAACAAAGCAACTTTGAAGAGAAAAGAGGGGATTTCCATCAAGATTCAAATGAAGACTTCAATATTCAAGATCCATGAGAATAAGTTCTTTTGTATTATGTTCTTTCTTAGTTGTTGTTGGTTTTCTTTATATTAGTATAACTAAATTAGGATAGACCTAAAAGGGATGAACCCTAGAACTATGTGTTTGGATTGATTATTTGATTTAATGACAGACCTGTATTTTCTTGTGAATTATTCATTGATTTAGTTTTATATTTGAGTTAAAATTTCTAGTATTTTAGTTTAATTTCAGATTTTATATATAGAAACTAAGCAATCATATGTTTGAATCGATCATGGTATGAATGATAAGAGTTATATAGAATCCTGGAGATAGAACCATATAAATATTCTAAGTGAAGTAAAATCTCACAACAAATTTATAAAAACAAGTTAATGTGTTCTTAAGGATTTTGATTAAAAAGAAACTTAAGGATAGGAGCCTTATATCTTAAGAAAGAATACAATTATAACTTTGAAATTTCTACTGGTCTACGAAAACAAGGACTAACAATTGAATAAAGATAAATTTAAGCATAGAAAGGCTCTTGTGAGGGCTCTCGGTGATTTTTCTTTTGAAATAAATTATTATAGATACCATTGTTACTCCTAATTTGATATCAATAAAGGTTATACCAATTTTTGATATTCATTTGACGCCACATGACATTGACCTACAAGGTAAAGAAATTAATATGTTATATGTATCCACACAAACTTAGGCCATTGGAGATTTATGCTTAAACTTTTTTTCAACTTATATCTTTTTAGTTTATTTAATAAGTATTGTTTCGTATAGGAATTTATATGGATATGTCTATGATCACCACAAAGTGACATCTCATATAAGATGATTTGGAAGTGTATGAATTATATGAGTATGACATATATATATGTATATATGTATGTATTTTTTCTAAGTTCTGATGAATGATATGAGTGATGTAATTTCTTTTGGATTTGTGGGGGATTAGTAATTCTCCTTATGTGATGGAAAGGCCTTATATATGAATTGGCAAATTACATGCCTTTTTAGAAGAAATGTGTTTTATGTTGAATGAAAACATGGATCATACATTTATCCTTATAATAAGACTTATAATGATTGTGAACTTGTTTCATGTTAATTTGATTATAAATATGTCTATTTAAATGAGAAGAATGTCACATATTTTTTTTAAATGACCTTATATAAAATGGTTGTCTTTCTTGAACAAATTGCAAACTAGGGATAAGCTCCAGTTTCTCCACACCACCAATCGTTGTTCCTTGTGTTTACTGGCTTCTGAAACTATTGACCATATTTTCTTTCATTGTGCTTTCTCCCGTTCAGTTTGGGCCAATACTCTCCACCACTTCCACCTTCCCAGTTTAAACTTTCCTGACCTCCAGTCAATTTTACAATGGTTTAATCAGCCTTTCCCGGTGTCTAATCAGGACTTGCATACTTTTTGCATTATCCTCTCTGTTGTTGTGTATAACTTGTGGTATGAACGAAACCTTCGCACTTTTCATGATGAAGCCTCGGATATAGGGAGGGTCACTTCACAGGTGATCTTACAAGCTATGGAGCAGCTCAGCCTAAACACTAAGAGAAGGTAACTTTGTGTGTATTGTGTTTTGGTATTCCTATGGTTATTGATGCAGGTTCATGGCCATCTTTATGGAGCAAGCTACCAGGTGGTGGTTCATCTTCTTCAGGGGTCATGCGAGTTGGTTGTGCTTCTTTGGTTGTGGTTTGCAGGCTGTGTATGTAGGATAGTTTTACTGATTGGTATGGTATGTTGGTGATCATTGAGTGGCTTTTCTTGGGTGTGGGGGAGTTTATATAGTAGGGTATTGGACTTTGTTTTCTTAGACTACTTGAGAGGCGAGTTTTGAGGGTGTGGTATTGCTTTTTCTGCTTTGTGTTGTTCCTATGGTTTTATCTTTCGTAGTACTTCTGTTGGCAAGAGCTACTGGGTAATCTCTAGCTGTGTATATAACCTATTCATTTTCGTATAAAATTTTTCTGATTTACCAAAAAAAATATGTTTAATTAGGGTGTAGGACGAGATAGAACTAAAGAACCAGATTCCTAACGAATTCACCACTTTCATCACTTTGCATGTTTTCTTTAATTTGTTTTTCTTAGTTTAGTTTCATTTTATTTTGTTATTCAAACCAACCAAAACCACCTAAACCTAAATACTAATTATTTTCATTTCAATAACTTTATACGCACTCTCTGTGGGATCGACCTAGACTCACCACTGCTAGAGTAGTAGGTCTAGTTTATTTTGGCTCGCATTACGACATATTGTTAGTGTGTGTGCAAGTGATAGGGGTGAATGAATTTGACATTAAGGTCTTTATTATTATGTATATTTAGTCCGAAGTGGTTAGCCACAGATTTCACAAGTTAATAAGTTGATTGTGTTTAAAGTTAAATTAGTCTCGTGAAGTTCATGTCATTATACCATTAATGTATATGCGTGCTTATATGTGTTATTATTTGGCGTGTTTGTGTTTTTTGTTTTGTTTTGTTTTTGCTTAAGGACAAGCAAAAGTTCAAGTGTGGGGATGTTGATAGTTACATACTGCATTATGTTTTAGTTGGTAATTTAGTATGTTTTTAGTTGTTAATTAGATGATTTCTATATGTTTAGGTTTAGAATTGTGTTAGTGTGATTATGTGTTTGTGTTTTTGAGTGTTATATGGTTTAGAGCATGTTATCGAGCTTTAATTTTTTGCATTTGAGAATTTTTCATGAGTTTGTTAGTGTTTGAGATCAGGTAAAGAAGATTAGAGAAGATTTGGAGATAGCTCGAAGGAGGGGACAAGGCCACGATCGTAACATGCCAGTCACGATCGTGATAGAAGCAACCCAGCTAGGGTCACGATTGTGGCACCTTTGTTATGATCATGACAAAAGCCAAACAGGACCAAGTCATGATCATGACAGAAGCCTAATTTCGAATATCATGATCATGACAGTCATGATAACAGATATAGGTACTGCTTCCGAACACATTTTTTAGGGTTATTTCAGACATTTGGGCCTAGATAAAACTTAGTCTTTACACTAAAAAGCCTTAGGAATATAAAAGACAAAAGAATGACCTAATCTAAGGGAGCCTCCATTTTCCACTTTTGGAAAGAACCAAGGAAGAGGAGAGAAGGAGAAGGAGTTGTTGTTGCTGTTGCCTCTCCCAGTCCACTTCAAGTTGTTTTCTCATTCCATCTTGCTATTTCTTTCATTTGATGTATAAGATGGATATGATGATGATGAATTTGTGTTAAAAAATGTTCTAAACTCTTTTTGAGATTTGTTCTTGAATCAATATTAATTTGATTACTTTTAATCTTAATTTGTTGGGTATTGTGATTGTTTGTCATATTGCATGCTTTGGTAATAAATCAAGGGAGTGAATTGATAGAAAAATGATTAGGATGGGTAATGAGAGCTAACAATCTAATAGATCACATAAACAATAAAATGAGTAATTTACATGAAGAGAGATCTTATGTGAAGACCCGATTCTAATAGAGTACCTAAGATCTAATTGAAATGTGGGATGTTTTTGTTAATTGAGAGATTGCAAATTCAGTAATTTGATTCAATAAGAGTTTATGATTTAAGGTTTAATGATTAGAACTCAAGAGAGAATAATCTATCCTTCGACATTCGAGACCAATACCAAATTAACTCAAAACTAATTAAGTTAGCATTAGATGATAGGATAAATCCCCTTTTCTCATAATTGATTAGTCTTCCTTGTGTGAATTTTTAATTTTTAATTGGTTATGATCAATTTTGATTTCCTTGCATTAATTTAGAATTCCAATTTTCATTTCATCTATATTCAATAACTTAATTTTCTGCTCATTTTTATTTTCATTTTAAGTACACTTTTAGGCCTTAGATAAGTTAGGATTCGATTAGTTCACTAATTCCTCAAGGGATCGACACCTCATAACTATGCTTACGACCCGTGCACTTGTAGAGTATTGAGGGTGGTTTATAAGATAAAAACTTGCTCAACAATCTCAACCTATCCATTCATACTATAAATCATCATATCCTATTAAATCAAATTAACATACAATTAGAATCAAATTATCCTAAAATTAACTTTGTAAGTCCGTATTAATAGTAATCACATCAATAATAGCATTGAAATCAAAAGTACCAAGAATTCACTCAATGCACTCCAATGTTTAGGGTAAAAAGTATCAAAACCCTCAATCAATGCATAGCAGAATTCTTACCATAGGCTTACAATATTATCACATCTCCACCACTTATGTATAAACTAGAAACAATAATCAAAAGGTATTTATAAGGTTTTAATGGGGCTAGGTCTGGTATGGTTGGGATATCAAAAAGGGTTAATTTAAAGGAAATTTACTAAAGGAAAATTATAAGACTTGTTTACAAAACACATAAGTCCTTTTAGTACAACTCTAATGGTACCATAAACTTATTCACAAATTTTTTTTATTATGCTTATAAATTTTTTTAATAATAATTCGAGCATTCAATACCACAATTAAAGAAATAATGGAACTTTATAAATTCAAGTCTCAAACAAGTAAAGAATATAAATAACCTTTAAGGTTTAAAATAATAAAAAGGTCTTCAAAGAAAAATAGGGTAAAGGTTAACATGTGGGTTTAATCAATGAAAAAGGTTAACGTTCAACTTGGTTATTCCTAAAGGATAAATTATAGGTAAGGTAATTTTCAGAGAAATAGGCTAAAATAAGTTGTTGAATCTAAGTGTCTTTATCATGTCAATGCTTCTAATTTAACAATTATGGTCTCAATTATACATGATAACACACACATAAAAGAAATAAAAAAAAGCTTTAAAACTTTGAAATGTCGCTCTTAGGCTCAAAAGCTCACCAAAAAGATAGGTTTATGTGTGTAAATAGTATGCAATTTCATTCAACTTAACTATCTCAATGATTAATAAAAATATGACTTATGAAAGCAATTTTATTTTAACTCTCATCATTTTGCATACTAATTCAAATTAATATTCAATAATAAAATGTAGTAGTAACAAACAAATTTCAACCAACTCAAAATATTAGTTAATGATCAAGATTATAATAAGCTTAAAGAAAATTGTTAAAAATTCATTAACCCTTTCCCCTACACTTAAAGTTGTACATTGTCCCTAATGTACATAATATAAGTATATATAATAAGTTAGAAACGTTGTGGTACTTTGCTAAATATGATGATTTTCTGATTTTGGTCCATTCAATAGTAGACTACATCCTTGCAAAATATGAAGAAAAAAGATAAAAGAAAATAAAAAACAACTAAGTAAATAAATAAAAAATATGAAAATAAAAATAACATAAGATTCAAAATAAAACCTATCCTAATTTATAAGTTGCCTCCCATGCAGCGCTTGTTTAACATCGATAACTTGTCGTACCTTATACATTACCCTCATCCTGGGCCTATAATTAGTGGCTTGCTTTCATCCACTTCTCTGTGTAAGGTTTTTGTAGCTTGTAAGTAAGCCACATGTTACAAGATAATCACAAGGACATAATTGATTAGATTAATAACACTAATAAATTCCATTAATGTCATTTTTAATGACAAGCTATTAACAAAATTAAGAATAACAAAACCCCTCTGAATTGTCAGCTAACTCAAATATTTTTTCTTTGAGGAAGTGGAAACCCTTTGTATTTAAGGTCAATACCAATGCCTCATCAATAATTTCCTTACTCGGTTCCTCCACTAGTTCTTCCTCAACCATCTTTGTCAACTTTTCTTCTTCTTCTTTCTGGACAAAGGTTTCTTTCTCATCTTCTTCAATTACCTCCTACCACTTCTCTACTTCCTCTTCTTAGATAGAGGCTTCATCTTTGTCTTCTTCTGGAAGCTCATTTCCATTCGTAAGGGTGATTGTCATTCCAAATTCTCTAGGATTTGTTTCATTAGGATGAGACAAACTCTCCTGTGTCTCATTAGATGTTATCTTCGCTAGCTTGTCGATCTAATTCACCATATTTTATATACAAGCCTCTATTTCCTAATGCCTCTTGTTTAATTCTTGAATAAACTCAGCCACCATATCTTTCAGAGCAACATTTACCTTCTTCCCTTCTTGAAATGTATTTTTATTCATGAAATTGATCGTTGTCTCTTCTTCACTCTAAGACGTTAGGGAGCTTAGATAATATGAAGTATTATGCTCATCATATACAAGTGAAGAAAGTTTCTCATCGAATTCAAGTTAACTAGTTACTATCTCAACAAGGCATTCCATTAGTTTATATGTAATACTTTCGTATCACTGCTTTTGTTGTATATATTTAGTTGGAGCATAGTCATTCTATCGATATGCATAAAGGTTGATCCACTTTGAATTATACATGTTCTCATATGATGGACCCTAAGGTTGGTTGTACATATTTAGTTGCTCCCATGTATACATTAGTGCCTAACATTCATGATTGTAGTAATTACTCCCATAAATGCCGCAACACGATTTAACATTTGTTCGAGATTCCAAAAACAGGTGAGGAAACGACTCTTTCCTACCATATAGTGATGTTAAAGATTGCAAAGACATATTCTAGCTCCCATAAAAGTATTGTACACTCCATCCATTGTTAGTTATAGCTATGAAGTTAAATCTCAATTCTTAAAATAAACCACCATCACACTGTAAATGTAGAGATGTTCAAATGATAATTAAATAAAAAGGCTAGATATATAATAAGATACAATAAAATAAAATAAATAATAACTAGAGTAATAGCGTGTAAATGTTCTTAACATCAATGTCCCTAGTATCGACGTTAAAAAATTGATTTACTTTTTCTATGTTTGTCAATTATTAATTAACAGTAAGTGCAAGACATAACTGTAGCTAGTACCCGTAAGTACTGGTCGATCTCACAAAGATGATGAATATTAGTAACTACCGTTGTCCTATTATCTAATCTACAAATTTTGTTTAAATTTTTAATTAAAGAAAATAAAACTTAAGCAAATAAAATAAAATAGGTTGCAATGTTGAACAAAGAAATAAGAAATCACTTAGGAAATTACCTCTATTATACAATTGTTTTATTAACTATTGGATCATGGAAATTCCTATGTTATGCTAATAGCTCACTTTTGAGTCTAATAACAACTAATCCTAAGTTTATCAACCGAATTACTCAGGTTAGAGTTTATAGAATTGCTTTACCGATTTATGAATTCCGCTATTAGTTTTGACCCTAATCTAGAAGATTTATGTCATCCCATCTCATAAGTTGCAATTAACTCCTTCAAATTATGGTAGATGTATTCACACACAAGATTTGTCAATCTCTATGTTATGAAATCAAATTATAAACTAATATTTCGGATCTATTAGAACATATATTAAACACATAACTAAATCATAGTATATCAATCTAAACAATTGCATTAATAAAAGAATCAAAACATAATATTGTACAAAACTAGGGTTCATCTAACCTAAGCACTAAAAGAATTTAGTTAAATAGGATTGAACACAAAATCAAACATAAGTAATAGGATTGAACACAAAATCAAACATAAGTAAAAAAATATGAATTGAAAACAATGGTTCATAATTTTAAATTTCCATGTTTGTCTCATATCGATTATTCTTGCATGGTAGAGGTTTGATCTTGTATTCTCTTAGATCTTTTGATGAATTCATCATGTTTTCCACTTCTCTAGATCAAAATCGCCCCTTGAGTTTCCTCTAAAAGGGGACAATGATCAGATTTCCCAGGGGAGTTGAATAACCTAAGCTAATGGGGAATTTTGAGTTTACCAATCCTCTATTAAGTTTTTTCCTATGTGGTACAATCCCTCTTGCTTGTTAAACCATGTAAAGAAGTTTCCTCTAAAGGATAGAACTATTAGAACAATGTTATTCAAGCAATTCTTGAAATCCTTATCGATATTCCTATATTTTATTCCTAGACCTTTAGCTTTACGAGAGAACAAAATTCAATTAAAGTCCCCCCATATAATCTAAGTACCATTGATTTTTTTCATCAAAATATTTAATGTGCTTCTATAAACAACTTCTCTAAAATGTAAAACTGGAAGCATAAATAAAGGTAATATAGGTTATTTGTTAGAGCAAGAGAGAATGAACCTTTAGATACAAAAATTGTTCAATTACTTTTAGACTATAAATTATGATGATTCCCCTTAAATGATGTAAATCATAGATGGATATGGTCTTTCATTTATTTCCTAAAAACCATAAGCCTCTGTTAAAAACATATTCCTTAACTTTTATTTCGAATAAGCTAATTAAAAGGGTTTTTCTCCTTAAAGTAATCATTTATGGCTTATTTTTTCTTCAGGTAGTTTAAGCTCCTAGTTTTCTAAGTTATAATCATAGTTTAAGAGGGCTTAACAACCCCTTCATTTTTTATTCCTAAATGATTTTCTTTTGGTGAATTGCATAAATGGGAAATATCTCATTTCATTCCCTAAATTGTTTATATCAAAAGCTTCTAATAAGGTTTGTTCCATAAGGAATTATTCATCCAAATTTAAGTTATCTATAGGATGGTCTTTCATTTGAAACTTGGGGGTCTTTTTAAGTTTGTGAATCTGAGTGAATAATGAGAGAATATGAAGGATTAGGAAGAGTAGAGGAAGAGGAATCCTCAAAAGGGGAGGGATTAATAAGAGCAGAAGTTGAAAAGGGTTGTAATTGAGAAGAATCCTAAAAGCCCAAAGGTCCTATAGAGTTATTAAGAGTAAGGAGATTGGGATTGGTAGATTTAGGTTTCCAAACCTTGATTTATGGAAATTGATCAAGTTTCTAGAGGTAAGATAGTGATATTTTAATTGGGTTAATTTCACCTTCTTTACCAAATTGAAAAACCTTAAGAGATTTAGGTGGGCTAGCTTGTCTATCAAATTCAATGTGAATATTAACAAAGCTAACTCTTCTCATCCCTACAATTTTCTCATCCAATCTCAGAGGTTTACTATTGGCACCGGTAAAATAGCTCAACCATATAGTCATCCAATACTTTAGGGAAATGTTGCTAAAATATGCCCATAAAGGAATAAACTTGAGGTACGACATATCTAACAACATAATTGGTTTCATTTTTTTTAACATAAGTTTGCCTCTCTAATGCCAAGGAATAAAATCCATAACCTTAATCATTCCTATTATACCTTTAAATTTGAAGGCGAAATAATCCTATTTAGTGACAAGTACATGTTTAAGTCCAAGCTTAGACCATACGGCTTCAACCCAAGTTTTGATGGATAAACATGGAGGATGTTTATTAAGGAATTAACCCATAATTATGGTGTTCCACTTAACTGCCCCTTGAAGAATCTATAAAGGATGAGATAATCAAAGAGGGACCGTCCTTTACTAAGGGAACTAGTTTTAGCTTAAAAGAAGGCTCCCCATTACTAACCATACAATTACAAACTTTAAGAGGGGCACTGGGACCAAAAGGAGTAATTCAGACAGAAGATGAAGATGAGGATATAAAAGAATCTTGAAGAGTGGATGTTGGATTAGTTTGTTTTATACAATTATTTGTGTTGGATCGAAAAATGAAAGCATGCTTTATTTGGAGAAACGATAGATTTCATAAGTTTTAAGAAATCATTTTGCAGTGGAAGCAACATATCCAAATCATCATGCCAATCCATACATGATATGGTATAAGGTAATAAAAACATGAACAAGATGAAGAGTATTACTGACTCCTTTGCTACAGCTTTAAATCCTTGCTGCGCTATCCTCTCCTTCTTCTTGTATCCAAATCCTTTGCTTTTAAACCTCTTCCTTTAGGAACCTATCATCTTCCTTGTTGTTAAATCCTCAACCAATTTGATTTACCTCTTGTTCTTCAAGGACAACTAGGTTAACAAAATCCTT
>JANIHZ010000007.1:25319218-25331813 GCA_027478365.1 Erythroxylum rufum | reverse complement strand
TATAATTTAATACAATATATTCTTAAAATATGACGCTATTGTAATATATTTTTGTTAAAATTTAAATATAGTTGGAACACACGTCTAATTTTTTAATTGCATCTAAAGGGTTTGAGGTTGAATTTTTATATTGGTAAAATTCAATAAAAATAGTTTATTAAAAATTTTCTATTAAGTTATGAATACACTCAATAAATTAATAAAGTCTTATTTTATGAATCAATTAATAGGTCTTTAATTGATAGATTTATATGGCCTCAATGTTATTCAATGGGGTTTTACTGTAGAAGAACTAAAGGAAATATATATATAAGTTTAAGAAGAACTGATTACTTGTTCCCATCACTCTGTTCCTACCATGTTTTATGAGCATCCATCTATTCAATAAATGGGATCTACGAAAATTAATAGATAGATGTTCATAGAATAGGATAAAAACAGAGTAATGAGAACACGTGATCTGAATCGAAGTTTTTAAGACATTATAGAAAGTGTTCCAACCTTTCTAACTGCAAAATTTATGAGGGGAATAAGCGTTAACTAAGGCAACCTTTTAATTAAGTTATAATGCTGCCTTTTACTAACTTAGCACAATAGACTATGCATGTTTAAGACCACCAGTGTCTATAAGCACGCTGCAGGCCTACAGATACTACACACCTTGCCATCCCTACCTAGTTCCTGCACAACGCTTCTTTTCATCTTCAATATTCAATTTACTATGGCCAAATTAGTCTGTATTTGTACGTAATCAATCATAGGAAAATACTGCTATTTATTTATTATAATCTTTTTATGACGTTTAGGTATCTTTTTCCTTTAATTAATTAATGATGTACTGTTTCTTCGCACATCAACTTTCTTGATCACATACACATGGATGGTATACCTAAACAACGGGACCACAAGCACCCTTTTTGCTATACTTGAATTACAAACCAAGTTGCAGTCTTTGTTTTAATGATATCTTGGATCTAGTGACCTGTTGATTCTCAGACTGCTTTTGTTCTTAGGGTCTTCTGGCAGCTTATGTGACTTCGCTTTCATGCTTATGTCTCAATGATTTTTCCACCAATCCCTATAATTCTCTGATCTATCGCTCTTTTTCTTGGTATACAGCCCCTTCACCGTTCCTTTTTCAAAGTTTCCCAAGGACACATTATAAGACTGTTACAAAAAAGAAAAAGTGGAAGAAGAACGGATTACTTACTAACGTAGGGAATGCACATGTTATAAATAAAGTATGTTTTCCCTTGTTTCTCTTTTGTCTATTACACTCGTAAACAAGCAATGTACTACCCTAGCTAATGCCTATTCTATAAAGAGAGTTTAAAGTTAACCTTATGCTGCCCACTTTGGAGACTGTTATTACCCTCGAAAAACTTTTGATCGAAGAACCCTAATTAATGCCTGCGAAATTAGCTTAGACATGGCTTTTGTTCAGGACGCCACCATGATTGCTTCATGCATGCGTGAATGTGCTACAGAGACGGAGAGGCAGAAAGGAAGTCCGCGACAAGACCTTTTCGTTCTTGCTATTCGATTAACTGTTTCTATATGTTATTATCCAATTACTGGGGCAAAAGAGAAGAAACTGTGGTGGGTGTTGGTACGTTCATTTAATGTATTTAATGGCTATTTGGTTGCTTAACTTTCTATTTTCAGTTAATTGGAAAGGAAAGTTGTAATTGCACATGTGTGTGTCCATATATAATTCATAGATAAGAACAATTAGACATATTTAAATGTCGCATTTAGTAAATATATAGCTATGATGTATGGTTATACTAGAAATTGTTAGAGTAGTACTCTAAAGGTAATCACCTTTCATAGCAATGGTGCAAGTATCCTTAGACTTGAGGTACTCAAGGATATCTTAGATACTAATCTTGTGTTTTGACATCATTCCTTATTGCCTCAAGATGAGGTCGCTCATGGGGTAGTGATTGGGTACAACTATTGGTATTTGAAAGTAATTGGGTAGCCAAAAAAAGATTCACCACTTCTAATAGAAAGAGATAATACCCACGGCCTCTTGTTGGGGTTATTACTCAGGAGTCTTTGGCCAGAGCAGTTATGTGTCATAAAGAGAGTCTTCAATGACACATAGAATAATGAGATCCCAGGACAAGAATTAACATCACTTGGACTAGATATGACGTAGTCAGTTTAATGAAAATTCACACATAACTCATACTTCGAACCAAGTAGGGTATAATATGGTGAAAGGATGAATTGTAGGGTCTATAAAAAGGTTCATAAGTCGGATAATTAACTATTGAAGAGTTCGTGTGTTAATGCACTTATATTCCGGTAAATTGGCATCACGAAACCCTTCATGATTTGCTTGAATTAAGAGTTAATTCAAGTGCTCAAAAAAATCAGAAACATAAGGGTCACATGCTTAAAAATCGGATAAAAAACAAAATATGTATGGCTATTTTTAAGTAGGCCACCTGAAGGTATAGTTATTTTTAAGTAGGCCACGATCATGATCGAAGGCTCGACGGATATATATAAGTGAGTTCTTCACTTATGTACACAAGAGCTAACCAGTCAAAAAACACACTCCATTAAGAGGATAAGGGATCCAGAAGAGTTATGGGGTTAGAGAGAAATGATCTTGAGGTTTGTTCATGAAATTTATGCAATTGTTGTATGAATTTAATTACATGCAACCCATTCTTGATCTAACTCTCCATTAAAACATCTACTTGAACTCATCTAGTTTAGTGCTCTAACTACCCTTACATATTGTTTCTTCTTCATCTTTATGTGTTCTTGAGTAATCAAGGAAGAATCAAGAAAGGAGGAGAATCAAAAGATACATGTACTGTTATATCATGTTCATATAATATATTTATGCATGCATTTGAGATTCTAGCTTTTTTATATGTCATGGGGATCGAAATTTAGATTCCGTCACTTGTTGTGTATGTAATGCATTTGTCAATTTGTATATCCTAAAATCTAGACTGTAAGAGGAAGTCTTCCCTCCGGCTGAGAGCCTTGGGATCGGTATGCTAGAGTACTTTTGTAATTAAATACCAGGGATGGTTCCTCTTTTAACTAAAGTCTCATTACTTGTAAAACAACAACTGCAAGATTAACTTGAGAATTATGCACCACATTTTATGATTAAAATGAATAAAAAGTTATTTCTTATAGAATTAAAAAGACAAGCTCAAGATGAGGTATCTCACTTCATTGATGTTATTATATTTTGACTTGATTTTCATTTCTCCAAGAATATTACTTTTGAGGTTTTGAATTTAAAGAGGTTACTTTACAAAAGGGCATGGGAAATTATTAATTAATAATGTAAAAATAAGGCTCACATGAAATAAATATTTTTGTGGAAAATAATTAATCTAAAGAATGCTATCATGCATTGAGGAAAATTATTTAAAAAATTCCAGAGGAGAGAGTTGTAAAACTTCCAAAGAATGAAAATTAATATTCATCTCATTCAGAGCAAAATAAAATTAAAACTTTAGGGTTTGTAACCCTTTTGGTGCATTTTCTTTCCTATTGAAATCTCACTTAATTTTAGTAATGATGAACTTCTATAATATAGAAATTAATAAGTGAATTTTAATACAAAAGGCCTATATTTATAAATTTATAACAATACATTAGTTGGGTATTTACATGTTAATTAAGATTTAAAAAATAAGACAAGAAAATGTGATGATTCTGTGTAAATAACCAATAGTGAATCCTTGATTGGAGGATACAAAAGAACTAACTTGACTTGATTTTCCTATTAAAAGAATACTAGGTTCTTTAACATATTGAAGGTGTTTTTTTTCTTTTGATATTTGGACCACACTAAACTTGAACCGTATAAATGAAGGGTACGTAATTGAAAGATAAAGCTGTGACTTGCATATAAACTTTGATATTTTCTCAAAAAATTGTGAAAAAGAGAACTTTTTAAAAGTAAGATTAGGAATTCTGCAGGGACTGGGAGATTCGTATAACTCTTGTTTTGTTTGCATGTCCTAGGATTATTTAGTCTTCCTTTTGGACTGTAGCTATATGTTACCTTGAAGGATAATATATAGTAATACTACTACTTTCCTTTCAAACTCTCCAAGTCTTAACAAAATCAAGAAGCAAAAGAAGCTTGGATGGACATTGTGATGTTGCTTCTTTGAAGCGTTGTTAAATCTTAAAAGTTGTATAGTATACATATACCTTTCGATTTATATATATATATATGTATGTATGTATGAAACCAAATATAAGTGCATGGCTGTACAGATGATTTTAATACCCTACTGGAGAACCATGCATGTGAACAGCCCCATAATAAATGACGTCTGCTATTACTGTCTCATACGATCAATTACTTGTTTACGCAGCTTTTTTGCATTATAATCCTTCCTTCCTAAAAGTAATGGCTGCAGAAGCACGTATACACACAAAGAGTCGTGCCATAATCAGGCAGCTCGTGTTCCGTGTGCTCCATGGTAAGAAAAGAGAACTCGGTTCAAAAATTTTACATATTGCTGTTAATCTGAGCTTGCCACCTTTTATTTACTCTTCATTTTCTTTATTCCTTTTGCATAAGAGAACATAAGGACTCCACAAAGGTTTCACTTTTAAAAGAAAAAGAAAACTCTCAATATTCTCAAGCTATCAATAAATTACAAGCTTATTTGCATTCTTGAGGGTTTTGAACTCAGAACATATACATATTAAGAGTAGGGTAGAACAAGGTAGCTTTAAGCAAAAGACGAACAATAGAATAGTTAACAAAGCTTCGTTGTTATTTTGTTTCTCAACTTGGCAAGCAACATTTCTCGACACATTTGCTGAAAAATATTGTTTCAAACCTGTTAAGGAAATGTATCAAAAACAGTAATAACATGATTTAAAGAGACCATACTTGATAAGTGTGCACGTATTACAGATTCCATTGTCATATATTTGACATTATCATTCGCAATCGATATGCATTAGTGGTTAATCCCATTTTTTCATTGCAACAGTAACACTGATCTAAACCCAAGAATTAAAACTAAAAATGACTAAGATACAAACATGATCAGCTTACTTATCCACACTAATGTATGGTGATAGTATGCTTTCTTATAAACTAATGCAAGAGAAGTATATAGTGTATCTTACTTGTATCAGAAAATCCATTCAAGAGAAGCAATTCGGAGAGATTCTGGAATCTTTTACCAAGTGGTGAGGTATGAAGATGGGGTTTGAAACAATCTTTTTGCGTAGTACCATCTCACGGAATTAACATGCAAAATCCAACGATGAGACTCTTCAAGAGTTGACATTGTACTTGTTATATATGGTGGTCTTCATTACTGCTTTGAAAATGGACGGGCCCTGGGTTCAGATTGAACGGAAAGGTTTTCGCAGATGATGAGCTCATTGCATGAGACCCTGATATTCTATGTTGTGAAGGACTTGAACCTAGTAACTGAAAATTGTTGATTTCTCTCGAGTTCCCAATGGTAGCATTCCCATAAGGATTAAAGGGTGAAAAGAGTGTTGACATAGTTGCAGGTGGACAGAAAAGTAATTGAGAACCAGGCGACAGAGAGAGTGATGATGGAAATGGAACAGTATTGCTATTCAGGGAAATTTCAGGATGGGATACAACTCCGTGGGTTCCAAATTGAGGGAAAGATAAATTGGAAGCATCTATATGATGGTAGGAGTTAAAAGGCATGGAACTGTTTAGCAACGAAGGCAAAGAGGAGTGAACTGCTAGGGGAAAGAACCTTTGAGCTTGTCCAGTACTGCTACTGTAATTGCAATTCCCACCTTGATATTGAGGATTATTTGTTTCAATCCACTTTCCTTTCTGATCGGTAATGGACTTATCTTCCTTACTTTTTTCTCTCAATGACGCTTCAATATTCCAGTACTTTGATCTCTCCAACGTATTCTGTTCCTCTCTATCAGGACTATTATCAATCTTTATCCCTAAAGAATGAAACCCTCCATCCTTAGCGTATGAAGCATTTATGTCAAATAATGGAGGAATAGAAGATTGATCAGAAGCTCTTAACTGGTGAGGAACTAGCATCTGCTGATGGAGCTGACCAAACCCTTGCGGAAATTGCAGTGGTGGGAGCTTGTCGATATCAGTTTTTGTTGCATCAATTAGCCAATCTATGACCTTACTAGGCTGAGCGAGACCAAGCCTGTCTTGAAGATCATATAACTGAATTGCTGTTGGTACAGAAAGCCTGATTCTTCTGTCCCTCAATCCTCTTATGGTGCAAACTTTGCTGTGTCTGTCTTTTCCCCCACAAGAACGAGACGCACGTACAATTCTTGGATTTCTAAAGGCTGACCAATGTCTTGAAGTGGATGCTGCCTTGGAGTATTTGCTGCCATCATCTCCCTCTCTCTTTCCTTGAAAATCATTTTCTCTCGAATTCATAATCATGTTCTTAACACTTCCATTGTTGAGCTGCAATGTAAAAGCTGTAACAGGATGATAAGATTTGATTAGTTTCTTTGTTCCAAGTCTTCTAAATTTTCATTTTTGGAGTTTACTAGGTCAAACTGTCTGAGCAATCGCTTTTGCTTTTGGCAACTGCTTTCAAGATAAGGAAGATAAGGAAAAGAAACATTAGTTTATGAACTCAATCTTTTACATCATATGCAACTAATCTAAAGATCATGAAGCTGAATACAGACTCCCAGCTTCCAATAAATATGCAAATTGTAAACAACTCATGAGAAAGCAAAACAAATCGACAATCAGACAAGTCAGATCTGAGCAAATAAGTTCCGTATCTGAATTTGAACGTGACAACTTGCAAAGGACTTCTGATGCACTGGTTAACTTGAAATTTAGGTTAACCTGAATCTAGGTTCGAATAGAAAGCAGATTTCTTTTGAAGTAACCTAGTTTGTGACTTGTAAAGCTTAAATTTGATGCAAAGAAGACGCAAATTTGTAGAGAATTCGACAAGCAAGTAGTAGAATTCTACTTTGGAAATGGTTAACAACGTTTCCCTTCTATTAGAAGAAGATGCATCATGTGCGAATTTTAACTTACATAAAGCAGAACATCGAAGCTTCTTTTTTCTGTACTTCAGTGCTGGGCCTGGCCAAGAAGCAGGAAGAAGACTAGCAGTTGGAACAGGCACAAAGCACTGCTTGACTCCTTGTCAAAAATGCAGTCTTTAATCTATCTTTGTTCTATGAAGACTGCATCAAACTTATTGATAATCAGTCAACAAAAAACACAGTTCTTAAAAAGAAAGGTGCTGGAATTTAACTCCTCAGCGTTATATGGAATAAAGAGAAAAAGACAAGGCAAACGCAAGATCATATGTTCCCTGCGTATTATGACACGTCGAATTGGAATTTTATGAAATTGTTCATACCACATACTGAACAATCAACAGCTTAATAACTAAGCCTTGTTGGTCACCTGTGTAATTACCTTTCAGTGTGTCATATTACATTAGGTAGATGGTTGATTTCCACGGGGACCATTCAACGTACATACTAGAAAAAGAGAACACGACCTCATGCTTTATTCACATCGGATAGCTTTATAATGCATGCCTAGCATAAACCAAAATGTAATAAGTAGATACGTTATTGAACTCCAGTGTCCCATTATTGGATCTTCCCTCCTCCTCTTCAGATGAAATGTGCACACTTATGATACATAAAAGGCTCTATAAGCTTTATTTGAGCATAAGAAATGGTTTGTATACGGCAGTAGGAACTTATTAGTTTCTAATTAATTGGAATTCAATTAGATAAGTCACTGGCAAGTGGTCTTAAAAAGTTGTGGTTTGATCAGCTGAGTAGATAACTTAGCTTCCTTGTAGATGAGGGACCAATATACATAGGCTCTTTAAAGCATCTATAGTCAGCAGAACGCAGGACCACTCTCCCACTTACGGCAGAGAGATCTTGCCCAGCAGAAGATGAACTTAACATCCCAGAAACAAAATCCCAATTAGTTAGGACATTGACAAGTTATTATTAGGTCTTAATCTGATTCTTCTTTGTATGGTTCATACAGCCATAAGAAACAAATTTTGATTTCTCTCATGGACTGAGTTTAATTTACTGATTTAGGAAATTTTAGCCTAAATGTGATTGGAAATAGTAGTGTTGAATTGTTTGATATAATCTCTTTTCTTCATTTCTTTCTGTGCTTGATAGATCCTGCAGCAAAACGAGTGCAACCATCGAAAATGTAATATATACCACATTGTTCTCTCCCTTTACTACTAATTCAGAGACCATGTTTTACAGCAACTACTCATTACAGCCTTAAACCTTAGAGCTTAAGCTGTTAAGAAAAGAAATTAGATGAATCTCTGCGCAACTCATGACTTTTTCAAGAAAACCCGAAAATGACAATCTGTCGTACATTTCTTTTCCTGTTTTGACTTATATTCCGTTTGCCCTTTTAAAGCGTAACTAAATCAATCATTAGAAGTTCAATGCTAACAAGGGTAACCTAACAAAGGGATGCCAAACCTGTAAAATATCAGAGGGAACTTTTAAACAAGATGATGCTAAACCTGTAAAATATCAGAGGGAAGTTCTAAACAAGATGATGCTATACCTGAGACAGTCTGGTTTTCATCGTTTGGTTACCCCAACAATCTAGTAAAATTGAATCATCACCAAAACTATTGACGTCCAATTGTATGGAATGATGCGCACAGTAGCATGCATCGGTCAAAAGCTGAACCCCATTTTCTATTCTACCTCTACTCCCTATACTCGACCTCTACGAAATGGAACCATAAACCCTATCCGTCTCAAGTCTGAAGATTCTGAACCCTAGACCACCCCCCAACTATAAAGAACAACCCATCATGTGTACAGATTAAAAAAAAAAAAAAAAAAGACAGACCCAGACCATTTTCTGTTAAGCTAACAGGGAAGTATGTATTGTGTTCCTGTCTTCTTGAGTGTGCCTTTACCGGCTTCTTAAACGTTGTCCACAGAATTTTGATTTCTTAATCCCAGAGACTGTCAGTTTGATTTCTCACACTCTCCGGTGACTGTGTTGCAGGAAACAACGTATCCAAAAAGAAACGAGGAGAATTCATTTGGCTCAATTTTTAGGGTTTGTTTATTCTTTAAAAGTATGCTTCTCGAGTTATCTCCGAGTCAGACTCTTACTGAGCAAGCAGAAAATGGTGGCAATCACGAGAAAGGGTGTTCTGATTCCCATCTTTGCAGAAAAATAAATGGTCCCTCAGATCCAAAGACATGCACTACTGTTCTTTGTTCAGGGCAGCAATTATATCTTCTTGTACTAGAGTGGGGTGAATGAACGTTGAAACTTGTTATATATCCTTCCAGCTAAAGGGGAGTTCATGTAGTTTATCCACACATGTACAACTGTTTCATATTATGCACTTGTCAATACGAAGAAACTGATTTAGTGTATATCAAAATACATGTTTATGAATCTGGACCAGTCACAGTGAAGAAAAATCTTAAATCAAAAGCCATTTGTTGTTTGCAGCACACAGAAAAGGACAGATTGAAGAAGATAAGGAAATCAATACTTGGAACAAAGTCATTCCTGTAAGGCCGTCTCTCAAAACAAAAGAACAACTGTAAGGAATTGGAGAGTCAAAAGAACAATTATAAGGAATTGTAGAGTCAAGTAATCACATTATGTGGAAAAACCCCTCAATGTCACCATCTGAGTAATTTAGTTAAGATTAATTATTTTCATTATGACCAGATATCAGACTCAAGGTAGGTATCATATTTTTGTAGAGTATCATGAAAGAAAAAGATAACAAGACTAATTTAAATGAACTCTTAAAAGAAATTAGTATGAGAGTCAAGTAAGATTTCTAATATGATAGGATTAATTGATTATCGCAAAACTAATGAAATTCATGAATAGGGTAAAAGAAATGGACATTCCTTATTTAATTATTTTTTTTGAAAATTTGTATATTGTTTAATATTTTATAAAACTCATACTTTATGAAATAGACACGTACGTATATTCCTTCTATTGTTAAAAATTTTAATAAAAGTGAAAGTCGTATTGCATATTAATTTCGTAAAAAAAATTGCCAAAAAAACTAATAAAAGAAATTTCTATTTTATTTAATGAAATATAGAACCTTCTTCTAAAATATTGACTCATAAGAGTCTTTTAACATAAAGTGTCTTTTACTCGGTAAGCTTAAATTATATCAATTTTCGGAGAAGCTTAACCTTGAAATAATTGAAACGAATAATACATTACATACATAATTTACTCATTTCTTTTGATAGTTACCAAGTAAGCTTTCCACGTATACGTGTGATCTTGTATAATACTTCCTAAGAAGACCTCCAAAGTCGATCTTTTCACTTCTCATTGTCCATTTTCTTTGGCTTTGCTTGTCTGCTTTATTTTTCCTCCAAATTTGTGTTACAATTTATGTACTTATATTTTGCTTCTATCTTCATTTTTGGCTTTGCTTGTTTGCATTATTTCTGTTTCTGCTCTTTACTTCTTGGGGTTGGTTTATTTTTATAATAGTCAACATCGAGTAGCTTAGCCTTTTACTTCTTCTGATAAAATATAAATAATACCACCTAATATTAAGAAATTGTAAAGTTGCTTTATAGGAATATTGCTTTATTCACACTATAGTGAGAACAAGTTGCCTACCTAGAGATTTGCCTTAATAATATAATATTTTGCAATTTTTTAATCACTTTTGTATTTTTTGGATACTCGAGTAATCTTAGAGGCTTTTAGAGACTTGTTGCACTTGTCTTCTGTAGCTGTTATTGGGTATTAGGGCAAAAGGGGTGGCATTGACTTATGATGATAAAGCAAAGGCTAGTCCCTTCATGAGTCTTGGGTTTAGGAGAAGAAAAATGTTGACAGATTGTGGATGGTTCTCAGAACCTCGAGACCCTTACATGGAAGTCATTAGAACTAATGGACATTTTAGACAAATATAAGATTCATATAGCATACATCCAAGAGATAAAATGGACAGAAGCTAAAGTGAAAGAGATCAATAGGTGGTGATGTTGTCGCCTGCAACCAAATATAAAAGAAATCACTTCCGTTAAAATAAATTAATGTAGTAGTGGTAAGCGGATATCGTTCCCACGAGAAATCTCTAACGGTAAGGGTTAGCTAGTTTAAAAGAAAATAAAGAGGGTGAATAAAATGTTCACTATAAAGGAAGACAGCCAGCGGTAATTAAGGAAACAAGCGACAAACAGCCAAGGTAGGACACGCAACAAATTAGCTAGGCAGTGGTGCGGCGTTGGAGCTCAACAACGGAGGTGAGTAGGTGACGCAAAATTAATTTATAAAACACCAACGTAACTGACACAAAAGAAAGGGAGAGCAACGTGGCATCGTAAAATCAGCTGGGCAATAAATAGAACACAGAGACAAGGCAACAAAGGGGGCTGGCGGTGCAACACGCCACGCACGCTATTGGAGAGAAAACGAAGAGATAAATCAGGCGCTGGAGAGTGAGGCTTCAGGGAGGCTTGGCTGGCGAGGCTTTAAGGAGAAGCAACAGTGCGGCGCCAGCAATAAATCAGCTATTGCACAGCATCGGATACAAGCAATAAATCGATGAACAATGCAAAGTGTTGGGCAGTAAATAGTAGGGATTTTCGGATAAGGATAGGCAAAATTCGACAAGTAGAGGGAATGGGGGTTGAATGACTGGAGAAACTTGGTGAAATCAAGGGTTCAAGAAGGCTTGGTCATCGGCGGTTGTGTGAGGATGAGTAATCGGCAATGGATATTCATGTTTTAAAGTGAATATAGGAATGGGATGTGCAATGGATGCTGGAAAAAGAAGATAGTCGTGGGTTGAGAAGGGTTTGCAATATTGAGAGACTTATGAAGAATGGGGGTCAACAGTGGTGGAGGTGGAAGTGAAATCGGCGATTGGAGGTTGGGTGGAAAACAAAGAAGCTGGGAAAAAATTAGGGGGGAAACTAACGAGGAGGGTGGTAATTGCAAACAATTTCGTTTTTGATTTTTCAATTTTTTTCAATTTTTGTTTTTTTTCTTTTTTTTAAAAAATAAAAATTAAAATGACAGAAATAAAAATGAGAATTTAAATTCCTAACAGAATTAAATTAAATAAAAAATGAAGGTAAAAGAAAATTGCTAACAAAATACATAAAAGAAAAGGATACGAATGAGGTGTCTCCCATTAAGCGCTTATCAAAGGTCATACGTTGGACCCTTGGCATATATGCATCATCCATTATTGAATGGGTGCTTGAGTCCAACAGGAAACATATTCAAACTCTGTGAGGGGCCTGGAACAACTTCCTTTGAATGCGGCTCCTTGTCAGCACGATGCTCCATGACTTCTAATGAGTGGAACTTTATCGCTTCACCATCATACTCTAATGTCCACTCGTCTTTTCGGGCATCGCCCTTCTCACACCAGGATGGTCTCTGTAAAAGTAAAGCCAATGGTTGTGGAGACTCAACATCCTGCTTGTTACCTTCAGTCTTCAGCTCGCTCACCCACAGCTCTCCTAAAAACTGCACTTCTTGCGGCTCTTCCTGTTCTTCTTCTTCTTGTACCTGTAAATAACTAGGAAAAGGAAACGAAATTTGGTTAGC
>JANIHZ010000007.1:25232310-25247337 GCA_027478365.1 Erythroxylum rufum | reverse complement strand
ATACCATATCATAATTTAGGGTTTTAAGTTATCTATTATTGATACTTAATAGGCAATATATATACAAAGAGTACAACACAAATTAGGAAACTAATCCCACTAAACTAGGAAACTGACTCGTATATAAAAATCCCTTAAATTTTGCGATCCTAACAATGCATATCTTATACCCAATATTTACCTAAAATAGTATCTATTATTACGGATTTTCACACTCCCCCTCCCACATGGAAAGAATATGGCCTTGAGCATGCATATATACCTAGTGAGTTACTCCTATTACAAATTGGTTTTAAGATGGAACCTCATTTGGGCTAGTATGTGTTCAGTTTATTGTGGCTCAATCTTTCAAAATTTAACATAGTATCAGAGTAGGTTGCTTTTGGGTTAATCGTCACCACCTCGACACAATAAACTATGTCACGTGTTGGGCCTTAAATTAGCCTACACGTGAGGGAAGTGTGCTAAAATATAAGTGGGAGTTTGTCCCATATGGAAAGAATATATGACCTTGAGCATGCATATAAGCCTAGTGAGTTACTTGTCTTATTACCAATTGGTTTTAAAACGGAACCTCATTTGGGCTTGTATGTGCTCAGTTTATTTAAACTCAATCTTTCAAATTTTAACACCTTCTCACATTCCGCTGTGTTTTCTTCTTCTTTTTTTTCCGTGAGACTTTTCTTGGACTATAAAAAGGCAGAAGAAAACAATGTACTATGCCACTTGTTTGTATCTCGAAGCAAGATGGGAAGTTGTTGTCAAACAGTCAATTGAGCTATTTGCTGATTAATTCATTGATTAAGTTTGTTATTTTTGTTCATGTTCCTACGTTAGGAAAATAATTGGCCTTTTTTGTTTCACGAGGAAATGGAGTGGTAGTGGAAAGCACCATGTTTTATTTGTGTATTCAGAGTTGTATCTTTGGAAATAGGCACAAACCTGGTTTTCCCCTTTTTAATGTCATGTTAGTTTGATGAGGCATTCAGTACCAGTGTACCATGCATCACAATATCTTTTCATTTACTTCATCTTGATAGAAAATGCAATACAGTAGTGCTGATATGGTTAAACCTTAGTGAGACTTTGTTTCTTCTTTTGTATTGACAAATTCTCCTCTTTCCTTACAGAAATTGTTGCGTGCTGCTGGCCTTTTTGTGGGTTCTATTGTCTTGATGCGAGACTGCGGTCATCTCATGTTAATATGAGAGATGGATAAACTGCCTGCTGCTATCCTGTTGAGTTTTAGACAGTTGAGTTAGTATGCCTTAAGGTGTCTGGCGTTTTATATTGAAGTGAGATGCTTACTTTTCGGGGAAAATGAATCAGGGTCTCATTAAATGACAGGTTTTCATGTTGCAATTTCGACAATCTTAGTCACTTCTGAATGTGAACATGTACTCCTTGATCCTTGGGAATGAATGAGACATATATGTGATAAATGGCTTCTCTTGCATGCATAGTTGTTTATAAATAATGTCCAAGCTACTTCAGATTTATTGTTGATATACTTGAGGATTGATATAAGTGATGGGGAGTTCCTGCTTCTAATTGTTGTTTCAACAACTTTTTAGTTTTTGAATCATATCTGCAACGAACAAAATATTGTGTTCGAGATTTATATCTATGAATTGAAAGAGCAATCAATTGTTAGAACTAATAGGTTTTAATTGTTCGTCTGAAAAGATGGGCTCATGTAGATAGATGCTCTAAATGAGCTTTAATCTTATTGGCGTGAATAATGCATCATGCCAAGTGTAATTCTTTGATATCAACCCTCTCATCTGATTTTGATCGAGGGCGTGAAACTGAAGTTGAATCGAGCGTAATGCAGGCGCCACTTAATCCTCTTTGACAAGGAAAATTGTGTCCAAGAATGTTGCATAAATTTTATAGTTTCAACTACTAGTTTCATGGAGTACTATTAACTAAGTGGAAATTTTCATAGATATTATCATTAGGGTTGGCAATGAGGTGTCCTGATCTTGGCCCGAATTTCTTTGTAAACCTGAGTTCCCGAGTCAGATTGGGGTAAGACTATTGAATTTGAAGCCTGAATGTTTTTGCTTTTTTATTGTAGACTCGAATTGGACTTGACTTGGAATACGGTAAAAGCAAATTTTATTTCTTAATTTTGGGTGGATCATGAATAAATCCGAACATGACTGTTTCTGTTTCGGTGTATCACCCTGTGTTTGAAACCGGAACAAGGAAATTGACCTCTGGCAGCTAAAGTTGAGTTTCGTGTATGATTACAAGTTTCTAGATTAGCTGCAATTGGAGTGTTTTTTTATAAACAAAGCAAAGGATTGAAGTAAGCATATTGAGAGAAGTAAAAGGATTGAGCAATATCTTTCTTGACTGTTGCATGAACAAAAACATGGATACAATTACAAAGTACAGAACATATATTTTTGAGAGTCGACTTTTGAAGCATACGATTTCGTTCTTTCCTTATCTTGGTTTCTAATCAAATCCATGTTACTTGATTGTATAGATAAAGAAAAGGAAATTAGTCATGCATTTCACGAAATACTTTTATTAAAAGTCAACGACAAAATACTGTACCTAAAACAAGTCCATGCGGAGCATACAAATACAGTCTGTTTCTATCCGGAAATGACACAATTTCAGTCTGTTAATTTGTCAACCTTCAACTCAAGGAGACAATAACATCGAGGATTCCAAAATTTGACAATACAAGGATGGACAAATGACAAGTAGAATCTTGTCTTAAAATTTTCATCTTGGACAAGCTCACATGACCCTGTCCCCAACTGATTCACAAGTCAACCGAACAATTGTGGACTAAAAACATTTTCTTAAACGCTTATCTGCAAATGCAAGTAATGTCCTTCAGGTTGTGAAAGATCGACAGGTAAGAATCATCTGGGCACAATACAATCTGTAATACCAGATACAGCCTCGAACTTGGATGACAACTTCATGGAATACTAAGTAGAAAACTAGCTCAGGGGGAAAAGAGTTGGAGGCTTTCTCATTGAAAAGGTGCTTTTACATTGAACAGACCATATGGAAAGAGACGGAGACCGACCGTGGTGTCGCTGGAGAAGCTTCGCCAAGATCATGGCTTTAACATGTGGGTGCGCGAATCATGTTCTTTCACTTCCTGGGTCTTTTCTGATTTGTGCATTGCTTGACTCCTAGGCTAGGCTAGGCTAGTCTTGATGCACATTTATTTTCCTTCTTTGGTTTTCTCCTGTCTAACATTTATTTGTTTCTTCGTTTTCATCTGGACGCTTGTATGCTTCTTTGTTTCGGTGTTGGTTTATTGCGATATTTGGGATATTTGTTGGAATATGTAAGTGATGATGATATTGGCATTACGGTATGAGATTCATTTGCATCTCTTGTGCAGTGAAATGGCTAAGATAATGGAGCTTATTTTTGTTCTAAAACTAGAGGTTCCAAATTATGGATAGAAAGAACTAAAATCATGTTAGAAATTCGCATTTGTCATAGTTATTAATCTTGCATACGTAAAAGTGGCTGACCTAGTTATGTTCCTCGTCCCCAAACTAGTCCCATCACGAAACTTTAGTTATTACTTTCTCCCCGCTCTCAAGATTCTCTAATTCAATGTTAGACTGACCAGATTGAGATTTTTATAAGACTCAATGGTATTTTATTTGTTGATTAACGTGAAAGAGGGCCTGTGATCTCTTCATTTCAGGTACTTGTCTATTTGTGCATTCTGTTATTTTCTTTGCAATTCTTAAGATAGTATGAAGCTGACCAAGTTAATCTATACCATGATAAATGGCAGATGTTCTTCCAATCATATGCCTATCACTAGTGGTTGTGTGTGTTGCAAGGCCAATCTATCCGCTCCCTAGCAAAATAAGCCATAATCATAGGCAGCCCATACAGACTTCCCGCCCATATAATATTGCACATCGAGGATCAAATGGAGAGCTTCCTGAAGAAACTGCGGCTGCATACATGGTATGTATCAGCTTATGCGTTCAGAAAGTCGAGTTAAGCATTTTCCTTGAAGTTGATAAGTCACACGCTCAGCTGTATGCACCCATTTTTTCTTTTTTTTTTTCAATTAAGAAAGTTGGTAAATTCCTTTTGGAAGAAGGGAAGACAATAAATAGATTTTCTTAAAATTCACAGATCTATGCCAGTGCGAAGTTCTGTTGGTCAGTCTAGCTATTCATATGTGGTTCCTTACAAAGATACATATCCATTTGCTGTTCGCATAGTAATTTACCCATCCATACAGCATAGCTTTTGCTTTATATGTGTTAAGCAAGTTAAATAGGCATATATCTGATATGATCTTGTTTCTTTCCCCCAAACACATTTGTTCAATTTATTAACTCTGCTCACAGTTTCTTTCCCCTTTTCTTTTGCACTTGCTAAACATTATTCTTCATAATCAGTTTACTTGGTGACTGCTATTTGCAGAGAGCCATAGAAGAGGGAACTGACTTCATTGAAACAGACATCTTGTGCTCTAAAGATGGTTTTCTTATATGCTTCCATGACGTTACCCTTGATGCTACTACTGACATTGCAAACCACAAGGAGTTTGCAAATCGTAAAAGGACCTATGAGGTTCAAGGGGTCAATACCACTGGATTTTTCACAGGTACAAAACCTATGCCACTTCCTGCTAGTGATACCTTGGTTCATAATTTTACCATGGCCACTTGAACTCTTGTAGAACTTTAGTATCTGTATTTATCTGCTCAAGTGTGTCGTTTTGGGTGTTTCGATATCCTGAACAACCTAGTTTCTATTATTGAGGTTTCGATCAGGATGACGAGGAAAGTTATTCCAATTGCATGCAGTTGATTTTACACTTGGAGAGTTGAAGCAATTGCGGGTGAAGCAGCGATTCAGCAGCCGGGATCAACAATATAATGGTTGTTTACTTTCTTCAGTTAAATATATTTGTGTTCTTGAATGTTTGTTACTTTTAGTTGCATGATGTTATTTAGAGCTATTTTACAATGTGTCATCCATAATTCAGAGACAGCTGATGCTAATGATACATCAATTTTATTATACTTTAGTTTCTTATTTTGATAACTGTCAAGATGCAGAGCCTGCATTCTTTTAATAAAAATTAAGTTAGGCTTAAGTTTTTGGTTGAGACCCTATAATATCTTACGTTATCCCAAAATACCTTTTGATACAAAGTGTAGACAAACTCAACAAGTGACAAATCCAACAGAAATTAGGCTGACGCAACTGGAACTCAAGACATCTCTATAACAGAAGGCTCTTATGCCATGTTAATAACCATTCAAACCAAAAGCTTAAGTTGTTGGGAAGATCCAAGTAATGGATACTAGCAATCTTAATATAATAATAGGTGCATGATTGTAAGTATTCCTCTAATTCCTGATAAGAATAACATTTGGTTAGCATGTCTCTGGTTGCCAATGCCTCAATTACAGTCAAATGGACTGTATGGCTAAGCTTTCTGGTTAGATATGGAAAAGTGGACGGATTTGCTTCTACTCATACATTAGAGTATATCTATTGACTTCAGGGCTTATTTCCAGTAGGTCTTCATCAGACAAGAATTGGTTTTAGTCAAAAGTATGAAAAGTTTCTGAGTCCAGTAGTGGAAAAGGTGATGATCATCATATGGAAAAGAACATGGCTAAGTGAAACTGTTCAGGGAAAGATAAGCTTAAGTAGTTCTGAGCACTTTTTTGTATTGACAGTGTGAAAAGTTAGCTGTATTTCCGTCAGAAATTTATCTTTTCTGACAGTATGACAACATACAATAAGATTCTTTGATTGAATAGCATTATTCATTGTACTTTCGTCAACCAACAAAAATCTGTCCTTGATGGAGTGTCAGTAATCTAATTAGTTACTATAAACATTCTTGTTGAGTGCAATTACCTCGTGGATTCAATTATAATTAATTTGCTTATATCTTGTAACAGAGCATACTTCGTCATGTTTTTGATTGTCATAACTGTTACTTCATTCTTGTTTTTTGATTGTAAGTGGTGGTAACAGAATTTTAATTCTTGATTTCTTTCTGCAACATATGGACCAAATGGAAACTAATCTTTTTCTTGCATTGTGTCCATCAGGAAAGTTTCCTATTATAACTTTTGACGAATTCATATCAATTGCACTCAAGGCTCCACGGGTTGTTGGAATATATCCAGAGATTAAAAATCCAGTATTTATCGACCAACATGTAAGGAATATCTTCCAGAAAAATTTCCATGAAGAATCCGGCGCAAGAAATTTTCATTGTTTTTATATATGATTGGACTTGGAACATTTTCTTTTTCTATAGCATCCCTGAACTCCTGCTGGTTGCAGTATTTGATAGCAATACGGGTCATAAACCCATATCGACTTATTCTAGAAAAAGTAGGAGGCAGGAATAGAACATGGGCCACAAACCCATGTTAACATACTTCAGGAGAGAATAAGGCAGTGAGTGACCCAGGCCATGAGGATTGTTAGACAATGAGTTTGTTAGAATTAGTTAGAGGAGAGAGAGAAGTTAATAGCTAATCGAGTATATAAGGAATGGGGGAGTAGAGAAGGGTATCTTATCTTTTACCTTGTGTTATCTCAGCTGAAAGCTTGAGGGGCCATCGTTGGCTGGTAGCACTAGCTCTTGTAAATCCTACGAGGCTTTTGCTATATATATATCAATAAAATCATATACTATCATCCATTTGCTTATCATCCGACGTAGAAGGTTCAATGTTATTATGATTTAGCTGGGGAAGTACTAGCCAATTTTATTGTTGCAGATAATTTTCATAATATATAAACACAGAGAAAGTACCGCTTTCACCATCAGAAATGTCGACAATCTTTGCAATTGCTCCAATAAGTGCTTGTTCATGTTCCTACATAGAGAATTATTTCAATTGTTAAAAGAAGCTGATAAAATTAAAAGATCATAATAAATCAGATTGGGCAAAAAGAAGGCATCTTCTTCATCTAACCTTCAGCATCTTCTTTGCCTTATCAACCTCAAGCAGATCAGGATGACTAGCACCAAACACTCTTTCAACCTGAACATATATACCAATCAGTAACACATTTGGATCTGATCCAAATGATTCTTTTTTTTAATCAAGCCCCTTTCCTTACCTCCTTGATTAGTGTATCTGTGTGGAGGATCTGTATATCATCTGGCATCTTCCTTCCAATCCCATTCTGTGTTGGGAACAAATCTTTTCTTGATTGACCCTTTGGGATACCTCTACCTCTCCCTACACCTGGAACAATTTCCTGACCTGTAGATCTGTTAATCTTGCGGCCAGATCCACCATAGCCCCCTCGATGTGAGGTTATAGGTTCCTCACCTTCCCATTGTATATCCTCAGGGGAAATCTGCAATACAAAGACATCAAGCGAACATATTAACTCTTTACTGAGGACAGTATTCCATATCCATTTGAGGAACAGTTATTTGCTACACATTCACGCTGGCAATTGCAACCATTAAGAAACATGTTACCTTTATGTCAAAAGCATTGAAAAGAGTCCATAAGACACTATATTTCTTTCCATCCATTCTAATAAAAAACCCCTCAACCTAAACAAGTTTGCTATTGGATAACTGACATCTTGATACTTAGACAAGATATAGTACGGACCAAAACAAAAACAGTAGTCATCTAGCAATTTAATTTTATAAAGGATGCAACGATTCCGTAATAGATCATAAAGCTACTTCATCATGCCAAATGCTAAGTGCCCTAGATTTTGCGATTCCATAGCTAGTTTTGCTACTGTGCAAAAAATCATTCTCAACAGTGGTCCATCCAAACAAGCCTTAGACAAAGAAACAACAGAGTATATTTTGGAATTTAAAATTGTAATTAAGTTTGTTTAAACGATGTTTTCAAGATGCTCTAACAAGTGACTGCACATCACAACTTCATAAAAATTACTCGATAACTTAGGTTTTTTAATTGCTATTTTCTCTGTGAACATAATCTGTGAAAGCATGTAGGTATTCAGTTTTACAAGGACAAAGTTGCACCATAAAAGCACATCCAAGACTAGAACAATCCCTTAAGCATGGAAAGAAAAGCAAGAAATATACCTCAGAGAGATTAACCCATTCCCAAGTCTCATTAGGTGTTCCCATATCATACACTAGAGCATGCTGTCCCTGATAACAGCTAACATTTCAGCTATGTGACTGCTTTAGTCTAAATGTAGTCATAAACAAGTTTGATAATACCTCAACTGAATTATAGTCAGTTATAACAGCTTCGTAGAAGTTATTGTCATCAGGCCACCTGGTCCTGACTCTCTTTCCAATCAATGTATCGGATGCAGCTGCTTCAAAACCGGGGCCTGAACATAACCTATTAGCAATTTGACCCCTTCCAGAAGGACCTGATGATGGGTAAGGAATAGATTTCATCGATGAAGCCCCTGGTAATAAACCCTGGGAAACAAGTCAAAGAAGGGAAAGTGAATTAAGGAAGTAGCTTACAAGTAGCTTTTCAGTTCAAGGCTCCAGTATAATATCATGTTTTCTTCAACTCACAGGTTTTTGCTTCTTGCCCTTAGATCCTGCAATAAGTCCACGTTTAACAGTAGCAGCTGATAAAGATGGCTGGTGTGATGCAGAAACCGCTTGAGGGTGGAATGATGGAGATGGACCGCCAAAGGACTGAGAAGGAGTTGACGAGCTTATCTTCTGTTTCTTTCGAGAAGCAGATACAGTAGGACTGGGTGCTGGATCATGAACAGATTGACCAGAATTAAGCATGCCAGATTGAAGCCCACTTGCCTGTCTCCACTTCCTATTGCCACACCCCATTACAGTATAAAAAACCAAAATAGCCAACACTTGTTAATATCATAAAAGCAGGCGGAACACTTCTTCAGAAAATAAATCTTGTTTAGCTTGTTGTCAAACCTTATTTTACATATTACATCGGCAGAATTAACCCGACCAAGAAGCTCCCTGTGTTCCTCATTTGATAACCTTAACTCCTTTCTTAGTTCTGTTATCAAACTTTCCTTCTCCTGAAGAAAATACATTTCATGTAGATGTCATTTGAAATTGGTCAGGAGAACTGGAGATCATTAGATTCATAAGAGAAATAAGACAAAGCAATACCCAAGTAATGGCATCAGCTTGAGCTTTAAAGGCTCTTAGAACTGAACTGTAAGCTTCTTGCTCGAGTTGGTGGATTTGGGTCTCCATGTCATTTTCACCATACATTCTAGGGTACGGGACAGAACCGGGCATTTGTCTTCCATTCCCTGCAACATGACTACCTCTGACTCTATTTTGATGTGATGGGGGAAGGTCATCATCAGTTCCTAGATCAGAGTGATAAAGAAGATCGTTGAAGTCTGTTATATGAGAAACTATGACATTACATATATAATGGGCAGTTCCTTATGGACGAGTAGAAAGGGCTGCTGAAATGTCCTATGAATGAAAGCAGGCGAAGGCAAAACCTCTTATACATGGAGATTGAGATCATATTCTGAGGGTACCATATAGTAATAACTAGAATGACCTTGAAAAAGTTACCAAATCCAAACTTCTGAGCCATGATTCATACAGAGAAAGACCTGAAACCTCGCACCAACTTTAGATAACTGATAATATCCTGGGCGATAAAATGTAGATAGAATTGTGCTAGCAAGGAAGTAAAACGGTGAAAACACTTAATAGGGATAGAAACTAGAAAGGAATAATAAATACACGGAGAAATTGTTCTCACGTAATTCCTATTGTAAAGAAAGTAACTGAAGAACTGAAAGAGGTCAAGAATTCCAGAAGTCTACGTTCTTTAGGGACAAGAAAAGATAGCATCCATAACCAACAGGCAACGTTCTGTAACAGCTCTCACAAATGAACAAGCACAGTTGAAGGTAATTCTAAGCCATTTACGAACTAAAAGCTTGCCCAGAAAGCTTCAAGGATAAAGTTACAGACTTCACTGTCATCCACTAAAAATCTAAACCTTGATAAATAAAGAAAACCTCAAGTACATGGATTAATGATTATCTGTCCAATGATTGTTACTAAAGGTAAAAGCCAAACATAACTTTGGAACTTCTATGCTAACAGCTTTTTAAACCCTAGCTAACGGAGGATAACCAATATTTTCCGAGAACTGCAAACAGAAACCCCAAAAATTTAAATTTCAACTCTTATGTGACTTGTGAAAAAAAAAAGGGTGATATGAGAGAGTAAAACTCACCACTGCTATCAAAGGGTTCCAAGTCCATAGCCAGCTTGGCTATGTTGAAGAAATTCAAATGAAAACCCCCGTCACAGTGGAGGATTCCTCGAGTTGAAAGAAAGCCCCCAACGTTAATGCGTTGCCGTCTTGTGTTTGAGAAAGAAAACACAAGAAAGCTATGGTCTTTATCGAAAAAATTCTCTCTCTCTCTGTCTGTGTGTAAGTGTGTGTGTTTTCGCCACACACCACCACCGCAAGGACGGGGGGAGCTCAGACAGAGTGGAAGGTGGAGAAGAAGAGTTGGATCGGTTGGAAAATTTTTTGAAAAAAGAAAAAAGACTCTGGTAATGGTTTGCTAATAATAATATTCATAATAATTGGTATTGATGTAATTTGATGTCCGCTACGTTATAGGAACTAAGGCCACAAGTCTGCTTTAAGTTTAGATTGGATCTGCAAGTGATTACGTTTGGGCTGAAGTATAACTTTTGATTCATCCGCATAACCCATTTGCATGCTAATTCCTGTACGACAAGCATCAATCACATGATTATGCCATTCCAAATTCAATGAACAGGAGAGACTACCACTAGTAGTCTGCAGATAGAGCATTTCAGTGGATGCGTCCAGACCAAAGAGCCTGAATGAATTGCCACCGGTAGGAAAATTGGATGGGGTTTAACTGGAATGAGCTTTTTGTAACCAACAGAGTCATTATGTCTGGTAATGAATTGAGTAGTTAGGAGGGGAAATAGAATAGTACAAATCATTCCATTCATTGCATTGTGCATTTCGCTAAACAAATCAGTGTCGATTATCCAAGGACCCCAAGACACTACTCTCCCAACTCGAATCTCAATTTGTGTACCTACTCTGTCCTCCTTGATCCAAGCCGTCCATTTATGTGGTTGGATCAAGGAGGACAAGGTAAGGCTAGAGTAAAGGGGCCAGATCCGATGGAGCTAATCAAATTGGGGCATAATCATTGAAAAGGGACTCAATCATTAAAAAAGGATCTTGTTTAAGGGTCCCCACTCTCCCCTTAGATAGTTTTTTTAATAAAGGGAAAGAAAACGATACAAATTATAAAATGCATCTAGGGCGACAAGTCCTTGACATGACCTCTAAGAGGAGTGATAGGCACCCTATGGGTGTAAAATCAAAAGTAGAGATTCCTATCAAAAAGTTCTCGGCATATTTGGCTAGTCAGTTAGTACACAGATTGCTTTCCTTGTAGATGTGACGAGGTAGGACTACCTAGTTCCGAGTGAATAATTCATTGATACCCAAAACCAGGGGATTAAGAGACATTTGTCGTTGGGATGGGGAGGAAAGTAATTGAATCACCTCACGTGAATCAATCTCTAACTCGATTCGTCTGTAGCCTAAGGTTTAGGCAAGGTTGAGCCCTGAGTAAACCTCCCAAAGCTCAGCAGAGAGGGAGGAGCACCAGCCAATATTATGTACAAAGCCTTCAAGCCAAGCACCCGAATTATCACGAATCAGGCCGCCTGTTGAGGCTAACGATAGTGATCTTCTACTTGCTCCATCGGTATTCAATCGGACCCAACCCAGGGGAGGTTTTTGTCATCTAAGAAGATGTGAGCATCGAGGGCGATTGCCCAAATTTGCTGAACAAACTCTAGAATATGATGCACTAGGGAGGTCGGCCAGGAGAAGTGCTCTTCGAAGAGGGCCATGGTACGCCAATTCCATAGAAACCAACATATAGTGCCGAAGATGATAGACCAATCCCAGCCAAGTACTGTGCGGTGTGATTGAAGATTCCTAGGTAGCCACTCTTGTGCTAACATAGTGAAAAAATCAGGGGAGACTGCGTGAGGAGGAAACAGACTCCACAATTAACGGGCTTTAGGGCAGTCACGAACTACATGTAGTGAAGTTTCTTCTGAATGGCAATAGTAGCATGTCGCATCTATTGTTAGCTGTCTTCGAACCCGCTGGTGGTTGGATAGCAGGCAGTCATAGGAGAGGAGCCAGAGGAAGGATCGAATTCGTTGTGAGCCCTACCACTGCCAGATTATCTTCCAATGTCCAGTGGTTGAATCATTGTCTTGCTCCATTATCATAGCATAAGCAGAAGCAGTAGTGAACTGCCCAGTATCCGACTTACCCTAAGTTAACTTATCAGGGCCTAGAGATGCCCGGGGAGGTAACATACCTGCTATGGTCATGCAAATCGAAGAAGAAAGTAGATGTTGGAACTCTTCCCATTTCCAATTGCCAGTAATGTCCACAAAGTGTTGGATGCAACAATCCAAAGTTGCTTGTGGGATAGGAGCAATTGTATGGTGGATAAGAGGACCCCAGTCTCCAGCCCAGGGGTCCAGCCAGAATTGGGTTCGGGCTTCATCGCAGATCGTCCATTTCTTACCCTGCAAAACATAATGCCAAGTGTCTTTGATACTCCGCCAAACCATCGAACCACCTGTAGCAACAAGAGAATATGGAATACGGTGAGCATCAAAGTTATATTTAGCAGAGAGGATACGGACCCATAAAGTATACGGCTTAGTGAGCAACGACTAGCCAAGTTTGGTTAAAAGGGCATTATTGTTCTCCCAAATTTTTCGGAGACTGAGGCCGCCCTTCTCTTTGGGTTTACAAACGGTGTCCCAATTCACCAGATTGATCTTTTTGTTGTCCTGAGTCGAGCCTCACAGAAACTTGCGTATAAGTTTTTCTAAATCATCACAAAGATTTCGAGGCAGTTTAACTGTCTGCATAGTGTAAATGGGAAGGGTTGCAAGGACGGAATGAGTCAAGGTGAGGCGTCCAGCGAGCGACAATAGACTGGCTGTCCATCCCGAAAGACGTTGTTGAGCCTTGTCAAGAATATATCGATAGGTTCTTTTAGTGACCCGCTTGTGTAGGAGGGACACCCCAAGATAGCGGCCTAAATCGTTTGTTTGCTGGAAACCCAGTTGTTTGCTGAAGAAATGCGCTATCGAGTGGTGTATATTCTTGGAGTAAAAGCATCGAGATTTGGCTTGACTGACTCGTTGGCCTGAGGCTGGGCAAAATGTATGTAACGTGTCTCTAATGACATGCACCTGTTCTATGGAGGCTTCCAAGAAAAGAATGAGATCATCTACAAAAAAGAGGTGGGAGATCTGGGGCCCTCCTCTACTTAATTGAATAGGCTTCCAGTGGCTTTGGGACACTAAAGTTTAAATTAGGTATCTCAGTCGTTCCATACAAAGTACAAACAGATAGGGAGATAAAGTGTAACACCCGTCCTCGTATTAAGGTTTAGGACTCGAAATTTCAATATATGGGAGCTCAAAGAGTGATGAAGGAAATGCATTTTCTTGCTCATGCATCATGTTAACATATATGCACAAAATATTGAATGTTTTCACATAAAAAGTGGTACATGCATTCATTAAAAACTTCTTGGTATAATTGATGTTAAATGTGATTTTATTGAAAATGAGGAGTAGAAGGAGTAGAAAGAGTAATCTTGGTGTGAGTTGTGATAAGGAAAGATTTAGAAACTAGATTGGTAGTGTTCTGGAAAATGTTGACTAAGTATGCTTCAGTCTTTTACCCATAATGTTTTCTCTAATTGTCCAAACGAGATGATTCTTTATTTAATTAAACTAGAGATATATGGCTACATTTCGTATGAAGACATTGAATTTCAATTCTGTCTCTAAAGATCTCAAAAGTTGTCATGAAGTTGAGAATTGGGTGCAGTACATTGGTGTATGAATGGAATATTCGTCTTTGGACTTTAGGGGCAAATTTGGAATTGATATAAATAGATTTTAGCAAAAATGCCTTCTGTAAAGTTGTAGATCTTTCTTTTATCTTTCCAACAGTATATAAAATGGAAATTTTGGACATCGGAGCTAAAAGTTATGATCTTTATAAGTGGAGATGTTCTAGACGCAAAAGTAAGACGAAGTTACTGTTTATCCAATTCGTCTTATCACTGCTCATCCAATTCATCTCAACACTGTTTATCCAATTTGTCTTATCACTGTTCATCCAATTCGTCTCAAGACTGTTCATCCAATTCGTCTTAACACTGTTCATCCAATTCGTCTTATCACTGTTCATCCAATTACTGTTCATCTAAGACAAAGCAAAAGTAAGACGTCTTTATGAGAGTTATAGCCCTTGATGTCTTCTTTCCAACCATATAAAGAACACCTTAATCCGATATCTATAGGAAAAGTTTCTCAACATTGTATCGTCTGATGACGTCATCTTCATCTCAAAATGATGTCATATCTTCTGTTCTATTTTCAGCCCCTCAAATGAAAGAATTTTCTTTTAACATCTGCATGAGAGTTGTCGCTCTTGAAGTCTTCTTTCAAACCATCCAACGAACACCTCAATCAGAAATTTCTACAGAAAATTATGGCTATTTTCCCAAAACAGGTTCAGTATGATTGAGGTTATAAACATGGTTGCTTCTTTTGACCATAACTCCTTCCCTAGACCTCCAAATGACATGATTCTTGAACCATTGGATTCGTAAGACTTTTCTCTACGTCTAAAACAAAAATATAAGCTATATAAAATGAATTAAGAAAGATTGAGTGAAAAGAGTGGGACAAGTACAGTGAGTGTGCTCTTAAAGGATGTAAACTGGTGTTATCTCACTGAACATACTTCAGTGTTTTGATGACACCTCGATCGGTAGGAATCTAAATGAGATGATTTCTAATTTGTGGTAAACTAGAGACATAGAGCTATGAAGTATCTGAAGGAAGTGAATTGTGATTTAGTTTTTAGGACTTTCAAGTTTTGGATGGAAGTTGTGCATAGTATACTATTTTGGACAAGAGCAGTCCAAAAATGTTTGAAG
>JANIHZ010000007.1:25219282-25232210 GCA_027478365.1 Erythroxylum rufum | reverse complement strand
ATCTCAGCTGAAAGCTTGAGGGGCCATCGTTGGCTGGTAGCACTAGTTCTTGTAAATCCTACGAGGCTTTTGCTATATATATATCAATAAAATCATATACTATCATCCATTTTCCTATCAGTATTAAATCTCCGGAAGTTGAGTATTTTGGCAAAAAAGATAGGAGTTAATGTCTTGTTGTACTTTACCCAGTTTCCATGAAAAGATATCAAAGTAGAAGCAGTTTATATCAGATAAAATATGTGCTTGGCATTTAGAAACTTGATAAAACGTTGATAGATTTGCAGAAAAATCTTGTGTAAGCCAATGATATTTGAATTATATCTGCAACAGGTCAAATGGCCTGGTGGTAAGCGATTTGAGGATAAGTTTGTGGAGACACTGAAAAATTATGGATATAAAGGTTCATATTTGTCCAAAGATTGGCAAAAACAACCCGTATTTATTCAGTCCTTTGCTCCGACCTCACTGGTGTATATGTCAAATATGACAGACATGCCCAAGATCTTACTGATAGATGATGCTACCATGCCCACGCAAGACACTAATCAGGTTTGTATTTTCCTGTGCATCTCATCTATATAGGTTCATATGTGTATGATCTTCATCTCCATTAATATCAGCATTATTCAAGTGGGTTGTTTGTATATGGTTCCTTAAACCATTATGATCGTGAAAAGTACTCTTTTTACACTGGATGAACTTGTCAACAATAGTCCAATAGCTAGAGCCTGAGATGTTTTCAGACACTATAATTTAAGCTGCTCGACATTTTTATGGGCCTGTTATTTTGCTTGCATCCCTCCTGATAGTATAGGTCCCATCTGTGACTGATGCATTAGTTTCTCATAGCAGAGGTCATGTGACTGGATTCCCATGACATTTATGGGGCTCCAATTATTGTTTGACTAATTTAATGTTATGAAGTCTCTTATTTGTGATATCTTTGGAGGTTCTCATGTTGTTGAATGGATTTGGCAATTTTGCAGTCATTTTTGGAGATCACTTCCGATGCTTATCTTGACTATATAAAGGATTATGTGGTGGGAATTGGTCCTTGGAAAGACACAATTGTTCCTGTAGTGAATAATTATCTGCAAACACCAACAGATCTTGTTTCCAGAGCACATTCTCATGGCTTACAGGTACTTGTCTGGTGTTCTACTTTTGCTCCCCTTTGTTTGCAGCATAAGCTGGGTAAAGCTTAGAACTCCTAAAACTTGTAATTGTAGATTTTGACAGTTGAATGAAATGTGAGTTCCAACATAATGTGGCAAATATGTAGTCCATATTAGACTGTCATTCAGCCACATCAGATCGACCCAAAACTTGTGCTCATCTGTTTCATTTAAATGTGTTTTCATGTTAAATTGTTACATCATGAGGATTTTGTAGTGATTCTACAAATTGTTGAATTTTAGGATTTGAAACATGTTTATTCCTTCTTCTTTTTTAAAAGTATGGTCATTAACAGACCATAGTACTATGCAGCCAAAGTCATATTTGCGGGCCAGATTTTGTTAATAGTTGTATTAAAATAATGGCTTCACCTGTATAATCCTGCAAAGAAATAGCTTCACACGCTGCTTAGGGACTCTTTTATCAAATTGAGTCGACTTATGGTTAGGAGTGCACAAGTATGAGGGTGTAAAACTCAACCCATCTACCCCTCAAACCCAGCTGATCCCACTATGAACAAGATGAGTTGAGTTGAGTTCATTTGCTTAACAAATAATAATCTATATATAATTAAAAATATAAATTAGGTTAGCAAATATGTAAGAATCTGAAGTTTATAAGAAATAATAAATTAAAATCAAGTTCAACTCTATGTTAAAATACTTGAAAAATGCAACAAACTAAACCAACACAAACTGTTGGACTAAAAGACTTGAAAGAAAATGATAACAGTGACTGATAGTGTTGCCCTTTAATGGAATGCTGAAAACTCTTTAGAAGTTTCATGCTCAAGGTGTAAAAGAAGTAGAGAAATGAATGTTGGGGTATGTTAAGTCCTACTTATGCAACAGTTGGAGCTTAATTTACATTATTAAAGTTTCTTTTGAGAAGCCCTTGTTAAATTCTTGGCATTATTTCTTTTACATACCAGTTTCATGTTTGATTGGGATTAAATCACCTGTTCTCATTACTCTATTCTATGAAAATCTATCCATTCAATAATTGTGATCCACGTGCAGGTGCACCCGTACACTTTCCGAAACGAGAACTCATTATTACACTTTGATTTTCATGAAGACCCATATCAGGAATATGATTACTGGATTAACAAAGTAGGAGTTGACGGACTCTTCACAGACTTCACAGGCAGCCTCCACAACTTTCAGGAATGGACTTCACCTCTGTCAAAGGATGGTCATGATGATAAAACTGCATCCGAATTATTGCACAAAATATCATCCCTGATATCTTCATATAAGAATTGATGGAACGACAGATATTTTGTATCATCATCTTACATAGATAACATTTACACAATCACTTGTGCTCTTGAAGACACAATTGTCTCATACTCGTATGTTTCTGCAATAATGTTCTATTAGGTGATACTTTTAGCATGACATCAAGCCCGTGGATTAGGTTAGAGGTTTGGAACTGTACTGACTTCATCTTAAAATATGGGGTCTGTAATGTCTATCAAGCACTATTGAACATTAACAATATCAGAGTGTAAATCTTTAGCAATATGGTGTTGTTGTACATGTTGATCACTATCATCATTATCATGCTCAGTCCGAAGTTCCGCAGTGAAGCGGAGTCTGAAAAGGTGTGATAGTACGCAGCCTTACCCTTACATATTAGAGAGGCTATTTCCGATAGATTTACATGCAGATGTAACACGAAAATAGTGATGCAGATTAAAAAAGTAAATAAGTAAAAATGACATGCAAAATATTTAAGTGAATAAAATTACAATAAATACATAAGGATAATAATAAATAATAATAATAATACTTAAAATAATAATAATAATAATAATAATGATAAAACTACTACTAATAAAAAATTCAATAAAAAGATAATAATAATAATAATAATAATAAAAACAATAATGCCAACCGAAGGATGAGAGTGAGAGCGCCAAGAAATAGGGAGAGCAACACCGAAAAACTTACTTGTCGTTACCTCGACAGGAGTTACCTCAAGAACCAAACCTAAACCTTTTCGACGGGAAGACTAAAACAAACAAAAACAAACAAAAACGATAGCTGTAATAAGGGCTACTAGAAGAGCGATCCTGAGAACAGAACAGAACCCCAGGTAAAAACCCAAACAAAGAAATGAACCAGAACGCTTCATCTCTGAGATTCATTTTGTGAAGATCAATAATAATCTTTTTAGATCATTCGTCAAAAGCACCATGTCAGAAGGTGCTGTTAGAGTAGGATGTTATTCCCTTCAGTTGCATCATAGAAGATAATATTCTGATGCAATCAGAAGTATTAAGGTGGAATATATGCATTCCAAGAGGCACAACCACAAATTAACAGAAGGTCAGACTTCGGTCAGAAGTTAAAAACTCAAAGAAGGCTTAGATTATTCTTAAGACTTCCACATCCGTAAGCCATGAATCCAAATTAGTTGCCTCCTTCAGATCCTTGTCCAAGAACATATAAGGAAAAATCCTTATATTAAACTTATTTGTTCATTTTAATTTATGGGGTTTATTCTATATTTTAAAAAATCTCAAATTTTACTCAATTTTATAATTATAATATCCTAATTTTAAAAATTAAATTAAATACTTAAATTTACAAATTTTTTCAATTCTAACCCGACGTTAGTATTTTCATTAACGACGCGTGTGACTTAATTAAGTTTAACTAAATTAAGACATTTTGATATTAAAACCCTTAAATCATAATGAGAAATTGGAGTGTTGATATTAGTGACAATCTTATGCCATCTTACTAGGACCAAACTCAACTAAATCCTTACATGGTTGTGTTTGATGTGGAAACAGTTTCCACGTTTGTAGTACCATGTATTGTATAGGATCATGCTATCCAATCCAAAAGCAGCGTCTATAATATACACTATCCGTGAGTTTGATGTACCGGATCCCTGTTCCGTCCCAGAAAGAAATAATCCTAGTCAGTAGGCAGTTAGTTCTGCTAAAGCCAATCAACTACTCATATCCTTTAAGCTTATTTCTCGCCATCCTCGGAATATTCTTGATTTGTAGACTGACGTATACGCCTATTACTCTCTTAGTTCCACTCTTAATCATAGTATGGCATTTATATATATGTATATGACCACCTCTCACTGTCAACACGCAACACACTCAGCTTCAGTAAGTTTGTTTGAGCCATGAATAAGGCTGCGACAAGTAAGTTGACTTTGCTTTTTGGGTTCTTCAGTTTTGAGTAATTCATTCACGTTGGATGACAATTCCACACCTGGTTCCTTGTACTTTCCTTCTTATCTCCGTTAGTGTTGTGGTTTTCTGAAAGTAAGTAGAGGATGCCATTTACTGACAGCAGGCAGTTCTTCAGGAGAAGATAAGAATGATGGATCGATATGAATTCAATATCAAAGCACTGATATTGCACAATGGGGTTTCAGATTTGATGCACGTTACTTTTAATCTTTTGTGTTATGGCCCTGGTAGACGAAGTCCACTGTTATAAAGCTCCATATCTATACTAATCAAATTTCCTATCATCTAATGACTAGATCCAACAGATTCTTTTTGCAGAATGTAGATGTTCATAAACTGGTTTTACGTAAAATAGAAGCCAAAAGTCCTATGTGTTCTGTTTCTGTTACTGTTTGTGGATCATCGTTTTGATAAATTGTATGCATTATACAGCAGGTTTTATTGCAGTCTTAGTTGTATTGCTTGCCTTCAAGTGTGTTGCAAGGCCATTGTATCCTCTTCCTAGTTATAAATACCGCGGCAACAAAAAACCTCTGCAGATTTCTCGACCTTACAATATTGCACATCGTGGGTCAAATGGAGAGATTCCCGAAGAAACTGCTGCTTCATACATGGTGCTCCCCTCTACGATCCTTCATTACATTTTTGGATTGGCTGATACTTCAACAGAGACTAAATTCCATGAAGATAAGTTTAATCCATATATGCTTTTTGCGATAACTAATAGCTTCTTTGTTGCAGAGGGCTATTGAAGAGGGAGCAGACTTCATAGAAACAGATATTTTATCCTCCAAAGATGGTGTCCTGATGTGCTCTCATGATGTCATCCTTGATGACACCACAGACATTGCTGAGCGCAAGGAGTTCGCAGATCGTAAAAGAACCTGCGAAGTACAAGGAGTCAACATGACCGGCTTTTTCATTGGTAAGAATCCTTGGTCAAGTCTTTGGGTGCTCATGTGTATTCTGCCAAATTCTCATGTACGCAGTAGAGAGAATTTTGAAAAACTACTCTTCAATCCTCTACAGTTGATTTCACTCTCAAGGAACTGAAGACATTAAGGTTAAAGAACCGTTACGGCGTCCGGGATCCACAGTATAATGGTTCGTATAGACTTCATTTCATCCCTGAGTACATATTTCACTTACCTCCCCGAACTATCTACTGATTGTAGTCATCTATAATTCTTGGGCCGTCGATAATGTACAAGCCTCATAATTCTCCAGCAAGTTAAAGATACAAACTTGTTCAGAACAGGAAGCTAAGCTTGTGCCATTGTGGGTGAAGCTTTCTGAATGTCTGAAAAGCCACATTTATAAGTGAAAATTGCATTTTCATAGGAATCATATGCACTTAGCATTCTATTTGTGATCCTAATTGAGAGCTATTACAAACTTTATCGTTAAACTTTCAGTAGGCTTGACTACACCTGCATAACCCATACTGCATAAACTTTATCATTAAAGACAAATGAGCCTTGCTGAAAATGACAAGTTGATGTTTGATTTGCTCCTTGGCTTAAATCTTAATCACACAGATCCATATTATTCCACTGTATAAGGATCTTGGTGTAGAAAGATGAAGGGAAACTTTTCAGCTTAGCATGATTGAGTAGAAGCAAATTCAATTAATTAAATTTGCTCTGCATAAGAAACTAGCAACTATTGTTATGTATATAATGTAGAAAGCTGATTATATTCTCTTGATTTATCCCTCTTCAGGAATCTTTCCTATGATCACTTTTGAAGAGTTCATATCGATTGCACTGGACGCACCAAGAGTTGTTGGGATATATCCGGAGATGAAAAATCCAGTTTTTATTAACCAGAATGTAAGAAGGTTTTTGATATATTATAGCAAAAAGTATGGTTAAGCAGTAAGATTCATTGGTCTTATCGGATTGCCTGCCTGTTGTAGGATTCCCTCCCCTAATTTTTGATGCTAGAACCACTTTGTGATAGAAAACCCCCCCTCTAAATTAAGTCAGGATGAGAACACTGGTTTGGAAGGGTATTACATCAACATAAAACTTCCTAGGATGACTTTATCCAATGTGCTAACCGATGTACATAGCTCTTTGACTTGGAACTAAAATGACTGAGTCCATGTCACAAACATGCAATGATATGGGGTTTAGGATGTGCTTTATCACTTAAGTTTGGGAATTCGTGAGCTTTATTCTTATAGAATACTCATGCATCCTCTACCTTTGGGCTGTACCAACTATAGGTGAAATGGCCTTCTGGTAAAAAGTATGAAGACAAGTTTGTGGAGATGCTTCAGAAATATGGATACAAAGGTCAATATATGTCCAAAGACTGGTTGAAGCAACCTGTTTTCATACAGTCCTTCGCTTCAACTTCTCTTGTGTACATATCAAGTCTCACAGACCTGCCAAAAGTCTTCTTGATTGATGACATCAATATTCGGACTGAAGACACTAATCAGGTTACTGCCCTAACTCTAAGGCTATCAATTACTTCTTTTAAGCTCTTTTGAGGACATTCTTAAACCAGTTTGGTTCTAACCAAAGGACCGTGCATTAATTTGATGATATGCAGTCCTATGAGGAAATCACTTCTGATGCTTTTCTGGACTATATTAAGAATTATGTGGTGGGTATTGGACCTTGGAAGGACACAGTCGTTCCTGTGAGGAACAATTACTTGCAATTTCCTACTGATCTTGTTGCTAGAGCACATGCCCATAACCTACAGGTAACTTGTCTTCTAAGCAACAGATAACATTACAGTTATGGCAGTCTAGTGCATGACAAGAGATGCCTTCTTTTCTTTTCAGTTGAACATTTTATGATTAAGTGAATTCCTTCACTCACAAATTATCTCATGTTTTCAATACCATGGCCTTAGACAAGCAAGTCTTTGAAGTCTTAGGGTAGAGAAAATGGCAATTAGAGGCAACTGGCTAAATTTAAATGAGATGTTTGAGGGTGGCAGAAGCAGGCTTTCCCTTTAAACTAACTACTGCAATTGCTCAACTTTTGGACTTTGTACAGATCAGTGTTGGACAATGACAATAACAAGTGTTAATATTCAACTGGAAACAACTTAATCGCACTAATGAAGTGCTTGCTTCTTGCAGCTGTATGAGATATTGCCATTAGTAAAATATGCAGTCACCTGAAACTCAATGGCAGTCTCATTCCACATATTGTAATGGATGTGGTAGAATGATCAACATTCTTTTTCCTGCAACAATCATGAGTAGCAAAATTACTTTCATGAAAAAGAAACACACCATTTTGTTCTCCATGCTTTGACATCATCTTCATTGCGAAATTCTTGAGCCCATCTCAACTGCTTCAGTTCTAATTTATAAATGTAGGTTTTTTTAAGTGTTAATAAATTTCCTTAAAAGCTAATTAAGGTTATGTTTGAGTTCAGGTGCACCCTTACACTTACCGGAACGAAAATTCGTTCTTGCACTATGACTTCCATCAAGATCCATATGCAGAATACAATTACTGGATTAACAAGATGGGTGTAGATGGACTTTTTACAGACTTTCCAGGAAGCTTACATGAATTTCAAGAATGGACAGCACCTCGCTCTGGCAGTCATACTGCCGAGAGTACATCCAAGTTGTTGCAACAACTAGCGTCCTTGCTTTCTTCACACAAAAATGGATGAGGATTGATTTCTCATATCACCATGTTTATACCTACTTTCATGCCCCAACTTTTCTTAGTTCCTCAGTTTCGTTCATTCTTAGACTGAACACCAGGAATAATAGATTGCAATTATTAGGCCCTTGGATATATTAATATAGTTTCTCTTTGCCACTTCTTTCTCTTTTCTCATAGGAAAAAGAATGTAAATGATGAACTATCTTCTAATTTTCCTTTTATGTTCTCTTAGGAAGAAAATAAGGGAATCAACGGTCTCCTTTCTGCTCCTTGCTTGAATTTGACATTGCAATAATCCTTGTAATCAGACCAGAAACTACAACATCCCAAGTCAAATACTTACAGTGCCTTCAAAAGCAATTGAAGAACCAAAAGTTGATCTTAGAAATGTAGGCAAACTTGGAGTTTAAAACATGATTCTTCCAAGGTAATATTGTTCTTCATAGACTTTGAATCAAGTCAAGCATAGTCTATAGCTCAATTAGGCCCAGCATAATCCACCATTGAATTCATCTGCAGAACCAATTACTTCGATAGCTCATTGTTCACAGCTTCCCCAACAGGTTAAGGTTACTTTTATTTGTCATTTTACAGACAAGTTTCAACCTTGCGTATTTGTGGGAGTGAGGCTGTATAGCGTAGACAACCATGTTCAGAGATTTAACTCAGACAATAGGCATATCTTTGACCCCAAAAAAAGAAAAGAAGTATAGAGATCCACGTACTGGAAAGTTTCATCAGAATTGACCAAAGATAGCAACAGCCAGAGAAGCAGAGTAACGAAAGTTAGCAACATATAACAATTGGGTAAATTTAGAAAGTAGAAGAAAAGCTGTATCAAGGCCTAAAACATATATTACCGATGATAGTTATCTACCAAAAGGGAGAGAACAAAAACATATTTAACTGGCCATTCTAATGGGAACCTTTTATCTTAGAAATCTCTTCAAGTAAATATCTAGATTCAGCAGCAAAATCAACAGGAGCAACAGCTTTAACTGTTATTCTTTGCCTCTTCTCATTATTGTATTCATTCTGAGAAACAGCAACCCGAAAAAGATGGTGATTCCAAGTGACCTGTTTCAGCTTCATTTGATATGGAGTCCCTTCTTCCTGAAACCCACAAAAGCAACTTGACTTAGAAACTAATTTCTATTGGAGTTTATCCTCATCCGTTTAAGTTGAACAATTTATCCTATTTGGCAATTTACCTGTGATTTCAATATATCAAGTTCATCAGCAGAGCAACCAATGATCTTCTCAGCTTCTTCATTAAAAGCAGAAACAAAACCTTCCCCACCTGAATCTGATATTCGAACCACCAAGATATACCTATAAAGGGGGGGAAAAAAAGGATATTTTGCTCAAGCAAATTCCTAAAAGTACTTAGATCTACTAAATTCATTTACTTCTAGCTTCTCACCTGAGGCTGCAATCTGCGTCATTCTTCTGGCACCCTTCACACCAATATCCACCTCCAACTGCATCAGTCACTTTTCTGTTGCATGTCTTGCAAGCTCGATACCACATAGTCTGATCAGGTTTGATGAAGCTTATATATGCCCTAACACTGAAGAATGCAGGCTGTACAAGACATGCAAATTCACTGTTAGAGATTCCAAGCCACTCTTCATAAATCAAAGCTACTTGCATATAAAAGATAACCTAATAGACAAAGTCCACACTTGAAAGAATAGCCCTAGTATACAGGAAAGGATGGGTCTCCAATTAGTAAGTATTATGCATTTACAAGTCAAATACGGTTAAAAGAGATAAATTGAGCCATTTTTCCTTGTTACGTAAAAAGAGTGATAAAACATTTACCTTATCACTGCCCAAGGATGGGTCTGATGTTATGCGGGACATGGAAACCCTATCAGAGTACATTGACCAAGTTCCACTCTTGGTTGAAGGGCTCAAACCAGAGCTAACAGAAGCCATTGATGTCAATTTACCTTCAGAATCATACCTAAAGGAGGAAAATTTAATCTTCAGAATGATTTAAGAAAAATATAAAGGTTAACATGCAATAGCATGCATAGTTGCATGATGAAAAGATGTACCAGCATCTCAGCTTCTTTGCTTCAGGAATCTCTGGGTCAACTTGCAGTATGCTTCTGTTAAGCGCAGATAAAGAAACACCTGAAGAAAAAGAAGACAAATGGTTGATAAAAAACAGGCACCATTTAAATTTCATAATACATATGCCATAAATCCTAAGATTAAATTACTATGATTATATTTAAGATTACCTTGAAAGTCTCCAACCTTGAGGGATTTAATTGCAATTACGGGAGACTTATCAGCAATATCAAGCAGTTCCTGCCCCACATTGGTAGCTAGATCATTCCATAATGAGACAACAATAGTCTTCTTCCTGAATTGCATAAACATCTTATTTCAGTACAATAATAGCAAACAGCACAGTGTACAAAAGGCCATACTTACGTCTGATCAGCAATAGTTATATCACGCTTTGGAACCATCTCATTGTTACTCTTCCTTCGGATGCTGACAGATGGAGAAACACTTTGAACAATTCCAATTACATCTGACCATTGTTACAAGAATGACGTTACCAAACGGATGAAAAAGAAAAACTTTAGATCCTTAATAAAACACCCAAAGCTTCCTTACCAACAAGCTCCTTTGAGTTAACATAGGGACCCAGTTGGTCAATTGGTACAAAGTTGAATTTTGTTTCAGGAATAAAAGCTGCTTCACTACTGGCTTCTTCCACTTCAGAGTTCTCATTCAAAGTCATCTCATAATCATTTTTCACTGTTTTAAATTGCTTGTTAGCAACTTTTAGTGTTCCTTTAGATATGTAGTAAACTTTCCCCAATTCAAACTTTTCATAGAATTTCCTTGCAGCCTCATTGAACATTGTTGCTTGTATCTGTGTACCCTGAACATTTCATATTTATTTATCATATCAGTAACCAAATCACACAGTAAAGTTTTTTTTTTTAATAAAGGTGTCAAACTAAGTGCCAACTTACATCTTCATCAGTTAACTCAACATTGAAAACACATCCTTCTCCCCGCACATTCTTATAGGTCCTCATACTCCCTTTGTTTGTAACACGAACCTTAATTGTCCAATTCCCTTGGTAAGGATTCAAGGAAACAAGAGAGTGTACTCTTCGTGTCATGGCCATTCGTGCAGCTGGAGCCATACTGTCATAAAAGCATAGACCTTAAATACACATTGTCCATTCTACAAGGCAAATACGAGACTAAACAGCAAAAAATGCCAGAGAAATACGTAACACAAAATCCCAAATGATCAACAGGAAACATCTAAAATATGGTCTCAGATCAAACAAACCAACTTACTTGCTTCGCTGCTCCTTGACAATTTGGGCAGCAGATTTAGTAACAACTTCTTCCTTCGGTTGCAAAACTAAAGCTCTGTCTCCTTCCTCTGGAACCTCATTTTTGGCATCTCTTTCTTGCTTTGGCTTCAATAAAATTCCTGCTTCCTTCTTGACTTCATCCTTTATCTCCACTTCAAGTGCTGGAGAAACAGCTTCACATTTGGTTATAATAAGATACCTGCGACAATAAGAAAGTTAACAGTCAGATACTTTATAAAAACTGAACAATGCCCAAAGAGGTGCACCATGAGTATCTACTTCTCTGATTTGCTGGGAATTTCATTGACAGTGTAGTCAAGAACACGAATTAAACCCAGGTCCTGAATATTCCCAGAGATGACCTCAGAGGTGAGACGGGAGCTAAAAATTGCTTTGATCTTCATCTTTCCATCACTTGCATTAAATCTGGAATATCAGGATTAACTACTTCAATTAAAAAAAACAACAACAAAATAACACTAATAGACATCAAGCTAAATTCAACTGGATCTGTGCCCTACAAACATTTCAACTTTTCTCTCTCTGCATTGAACTAATGAACCTTCAAGTTGCAGTAGAACAAAAACTAACAGAAAATACATACAGAGACGTGCATATGAACATACCCGTAAGATTTGCCTTTGGGCTCGAGATTGGTAACTTGAACAATGATATCCGGAAGATCAGAGGGAGAATCAGGGTTTGGAATCGACAGCAACGTTGACACAGCGTTTGGGCTCACCATTTTCCCCATTTCTCTCAATCGCTGCCTTCGTTCTAAACTAGGGCTATCAACAAAGTTCTCTTCTCTTGCAAACTCAGCCGCAGTACGAGACGAGAGAAAACGGGTGTAAGGAGGTAGAAGAAAAGAGGCAGCTGAAGGCCATATTTAAAATGGTTAGGGGTTTTGGCGCCATTTCTTTGGGTTTCTAATCTATGTCTCTTTTTAGCGGTAAACAAATTCCAAATCAAACATTTTGACATTTTGGGTTGCGCCAAACTTATTAACCGAGCTTCTTTGAAAATTGCAGATGAGGTTACTCTTTTGACCCCATGACTATATTATTTTACGAGTTTACCAGACTTCTAAGCAATTGGGCTAACTCCTTCTAGCAATGTTGCCACTACCGAATCAGACTTGGTATAGATTGAGTTTTGGTATGATATTATATCGGTATTGGTCAATGCTAGATATCGTAAAATTTTTAAATTTATAAAATAGTCTCTAAATTTTTTTAGAAATTGCAAAATAATCTATTGTCATATTGTACAATTGTACTGTATACTTTATAAGTTTATATCAACCATGTTTCCAAAAATCATAATAATAAATAATAATCACAATTAACATGATAACAATAATTTTCAAATATTTCACATATAAATAATAATCATAATTAATGTGAAAAAAGACAATTATCATCATACAAATATAAAATTAAGAATAATATAAAGTATTTAAAATGTTACAATTTCATCATATAATAAATAATAATTACATCAAAAATTCAAAACATCCA